>KN501748.1:0-18342 GCA_000787155.1 Scartelaos histophorus | reverse complement strand
TTTACGTGTAGCGTTTGGCGTCCAGTTTTTGCTGAATGGTGAGAGTGGGTGTGAGAGATGCAATGCTGTTTGGTCTGCCACTGATGTGAACCAGAGGGGAGCTGTCATCCTTCAGTATTTAACCTTATCATGCTCACCCCACTGCACAAACGGAGCTGTAAATGAGATGAAATTACTTAAAATCACTCATTTGACTCATTTGTATCATTAAATCCAGATTACCTAACTGATTTAAGTAGATTTGGTTTCATATTTCTAGCTAAAACGTGAAACAGGTAGGTGCAGTGGTCTTATTCTACTGCTGGATCATTTAGCTTGAGAAAATGTACTGAAAATGACTTGAAATTCTTATATTAATCCCGTCTTGTCGGGTTTAATGGCTGCGAAATGGTCTCTGTCCACTGGTAGATAACTGCACATTTGAAAAAAAAAAAATATATAAAAAATGTATTGTATATTTTAAGTTGATTTTGTTAGATATTTACAAATATAAGGCCAACAAAGTGGAATTGTATTTGGTAGATAATTGGGCTTGAAAAAACTTATCAAAAATGACTTGACATTATTATATAAATCTTGTCTTGTCTGTTTTAAAATATTAGGTTGAGATAACTTAATCTGTAACAAAATCTACTTCACACAGTTATCAGCAAAACCTGAAATTTAAACCAGGTTTGTATACAGAGTCATTTTACACTGAAGCTAGAATTAATCTTACTCTGTACAAATAAGGGACCATATATACTTGGAAATAGTCAGATTTTACTCTTTAAGTGTTAATTTGACACTTGGAAATTTAGAAATTTAAAAAATGTTTTGAAAATAGCTTGAAATTTATTTTAGAAAATATTTAAATTAATAGAAAAATCACATTTACATATTTTTTCCTCCAAAATTATGTAGCTCTGTCACCTGCTTTAAAGGTCCTATATTTTGCAGAATAGACTTGCCATGTTATGTTTTTACCTCCTCAAAAACAGACCTGGAGTTATGTTTTGTTTCATTCACGCATGTTTGAATAATTCTGGATTATTACTCTGTCTCCAAAACTCAAAATGTTCTGTTCCACCTTGAAATGTGGTCATTTTCAGGGTAATTTGGCTTAGAAAAAAATATTTAAAATAACTTGAAATTCTTATATTAGGGTTTGAACCTCTCCACCAGCCGGATGGAATTGTATTATTCCCCTAATCATTTGATTTGGGGGAAAAAATCTTTTTAAGGGTCAGGTTTAATATAAAAAAAATTACACTGGAATGACTTGACTGGTAAACTAAGATTTAAATGGTGTCCAGCCATTGGTAGATAAGTTGGAAAAAATGTATTGAATGAAAATCTTCTAACTAAAATGACTTTACTCTACTGATTTAAGTAGATTTTGTTTCTTTTTTTCCAAGCTAATTAAAATGCAGTTAATTTCCATCAAACCAGGGACTAAACCAGGGACTGAACCAGGGACTAAACCAGGGACTAAACCAGGGACTAAACCAGGGACTAAACCAGGGACTAAACCAGGGACTAAACCAGGGACTAAACCAGGGACTAAACCAGGGACTAAACCAGGGACTAAACCAGGGACTAAACCAGGGACTAAACCAGGGACTAAACCAGGGACTAAACCAGGGACTAAACCAGGGACTAAACCAGGGACTAAACCAGGGACTAAACCAGGGACTAAACCAGGGACTAAACCAGGGACTAAACCAGGGACTAAACCAGGGACTAAACCAGGGACTAAACCAGGGACTAAACCAGGGACTAAACCAGGGACTAAACCAGGGACTAAACCAGGGACTAAACCAGGGACTAAACCAGGGACTAAACCAGGGACTAAACCAGGGACTAAACCAGGGACTAAACCAGGGACTAAACCAGGGACTAAACCAGGGACTAAACCAGGGACTAAACCAGGACTAAACCAGGGACTAAACCACATCAAAGGTTATATTGTATTAAAGATGCATTATGTAACTTTACTAGTGGATAGTCCGCTGTCTCCATGGAGATGTTATGCTCTGTCTGGAGGGACCAAACCAGGGACCAAACCAGGGACCAAACCAGGGACCAAACCAGGGACCAAACCACATCAAAGGTTATATTGTATTAAAGATGCATTATGTAACTTTACTAGTGGATAGTCCGCTGTCTCCATGGAGATGTTATGCTCTGTCTGGAATGTTCCACATTATGGCATTTAAATTAAGTCATAGCTTTCTACTTTCTGTTATATGCACCATTTTAAGGATTTTTCTCCATTCAAAAGTTATAATATTGTGTTTTAAATAGTTAATCGCTTTGGGCAATGGTCCTATTTTTTATAATTCTGAAACCCATGCATAAAAAAATGAAAAGATCCCTTGCGGTAAAATACTTGTATAAAAAATGCAAATGTCCCAACTCATCAGAACTTCTCAAATCAAGATTCATATTTTGAATTGAAGTCATTTCATCTTATTCAGATGCTCTTTTGCAGTGTATTTTTATTTGATTTTATCGACTGTCACTCACTAATGGTTATTTTAAGCTCTGATTAATTTGCGGTTTCCTTCTTGTTTCTTGTAATTGCAGATCCTGTGGGCTTACATCCGTCTCCAAAGCTCCTCACTCTGTCCCAAACACAGTCAGCGGTTTTCTTCCTGAACAAACTCAAACACAACTCACTGCAGCGGAGAAAGGTTTGTGCTCTGTACATACAATAGATTAAATATTAACAGCAGGTCAACATCTATAAAAATACAATGTCCTTCACTCACACTGGACAATATTTACTCTGATAAAGGCTATGGTGATGTGTGAACTTTGTGGAGTAGATTTGGAGACTTTCTGGATTAAATCCGGAACCAGACCAGGGACCAAACCAGGGACTAAACCAGGGACTAAACCAGGGACTAAACCAGGGACTAAACCAGGGACTAAACCAGGGACTAAACCAGGGACTAAACCAGGGACTAAACCAGGGACTAAACCAGGGACTAAACCAGGGACTAAACCAGGGACTAAACCAGGGACTAAACCAGGGACTAAACCAGGGACTAAACCAGGGACTAAACCAGGGACTAAACCAGGGACTAAACCAGGGACTAAACCAGGGACTAAACCAGGGACTAAACCAGGGACTAAACCAGGGACTAAACCAGGGACTAAACCAGGGACTAAACCAGGGACTAAACCAGGGAAAACCAGGGACCAAACCAGGGACCAAACCAGGGACCAAACCAGAGACCAGACCTGAGGACCAGACCTGAGGACCAGACCTGAGGACCAGACCTGAGGACCAGACCAGTCCCTCACCGCTTTGGTCCCGAGCTTGGCCTTTGGTTTATTTTTAAGAACTTTTAATCAAACAGATTTTTAATTATACCAATACTAATGAATGGCGCTGCATATTTAAACATAGTATCTGGGTCGCCTTTAGTGCAGGTCTAGACTTCTCTCTTCTGTCTTTTTTTAGAATCACATGAATCTGAATAAAACAGTCTAATAACTGTCACATTAGAGGCTTCAGTGGAAGCTCAGATCAGATTGTGCAGTGTTAAATTGTTGCTCTCAATAAAACTTTCATTTTCTCTGCAGGAAAAGCTTGCGTCTCAGAAAAACTCCACTCTGAGAGACAAAACAATGGGGGATGAGGTCAAAGTAAGTCCTGTATGCTATTAAATAAACAAATATTCACTAGTATTTTTGTTGTGTATCTTAATTATTGTCTTTCTTACCCAATTTTGACTACTTGAAGATTTCAGACTTTTGTCATTTGTCAGCTGAAGGCATCGACTGTAAACATAAATGGACTAACACTAATCTGCTTTTACAGGTGGTGAGTGGACCTCCAGAGCCCCTGCCTGACCCTGAGCCTTCCCCAGCCTCGCCCCCTCTCCCCGAGCCTGTCCCCGAGTCCACCCCTGCCTCTCCTCCCGGATCTCCCACTGACCCCGGCTCCCCTCTGGACTCCGGCTCTCTAGCGCCCTCTGGAGAGTGTTACTTCTGTGGACAGAGGGTGTATGTTCTGGAGAGGATCAGCGCAGAGGGGCTGTTCTTCCATCGCAGCTGCTTTAAGTGTCATCAGTGTGGGATCACTCTGAGGCTGGGAGGGTACACCTACGACC
The DNA here is from genome assembly GCA_000787155.1 of Scartelaos histophorus. Lineage (NCBI taxonomy): Eukaryota > Metazoa > Chordata > Actinopteri > Gobiiformes > Gobiidae > Scartelaos > Scartelaos histophorus. The sequence goes on along the minus strand of KN501748.1, from coordinate 14,239 downwards.
AGGCCACAGGTGAGGGCTGCCGGAATTCACTGTGTGGATCCGTACTTTGCAGCTGAAGCTCTGTTACTCAAGTTAGACTTTAATCTGAGCTTTTAACACCAAAAAGATCTACAATAGGTGAGCTGACTTCTGCTGCTAAACAAGCGTGTCACAGCATGAAGGTTTCAGGTTGCATGTTTCTGTGTCTGGGTGGGTTTCCTCTAGGCACTCCACGTTCCCCCATCAAAACAAAACATACACCATAGATACAGTGCTCCAGCTAAGGTGGTCCTGACCAAGACTAGAACAAGATCACAGTGGGTTCCTGGGTGCACCTGCTGCTTTTGAGGAGAGGCCCCAGCGGCACTGAAGGTCATGGAGGACAATGAGGTTCTATTGGTCCATATGTGCTTGGCATAGACCGTATATATGAATGGACATAGCTAACGCGTTAGCTGTCGCGTGCCAAACAGGAAGTGCTCCAGGAGGCTCTTCCGGCTCCTTCTGACTCTGGCTCCCATTGACTTACATTAGGATCTTGTCGCTCGTCTCTCTGTACCTGCTGCACTGATCCTCTTCATCTTGGTCTTAAAATGTTCTTATTAACCCGCTCTACATGATCCTGAATTTTTTTTCCGCTATTTTGTTGGTCAAAAAAATCCTATTCATAACATAGAGTCTGGCTCCAGATTCGCTCCTGTAGCCGTTAGCATCACGAGCCTCATTTGAGCGGCGCTAAACGCTATGGGTGACGTCACACTCGGTTAGTCCACTTTTTTATACAGTCTGTGGTGCTTGGCAGAACCACAGTCACAAGCCTCAAGCTTTATATTCATGGGTATCCGAAAGGAAAATTAGAACCTAGGAAGGAAGGAATTGGGTTTTTGCTTTAGTGTTTAACACTTTATTACAAATTATATCTTTTGAACTTCAGCTGGGAACTGAAACCCATATGAAAACACTTCATTTGCCAATTCGCTAATGTTAACAGCTTTACAGAAAACTGCAAAGCTGTTTACATAATTATAGATAACGCAGTAAATCTCAAAACAGTTACTACTCTTAGAGAATCCTGCAAACCTAACTGAATATGCCACGGTACCATTTACCCGAGGCCAGAACCAAACAACAGCCTCGTAAAGCTTTTCCGTGTTTTACAGCCAGAGAAACATGACTTTTCTGTTTCTCATATTTTGTGAAGTTTATAAATAATTAGTTAGTGTTTCATTTGAAGTGGGGTATATGCATTTTTTATGATGTAGGAGTATTTTTCTTTCGCACACTGCCATCGGCCTGACTCCCCGACTATCTCCCTGCCCCTCTCCCTGTCCCTCTATCTGCCCCCGACTCTCTTTGTTATAGCCCCTGCCTATGCCTCTGCACTGCCTTTTGTCCACGTCTCTATCTGATGTAACGGTTTTAATGGTGCATGTGTTTTTGCTCCACAGGGAGGTTTTTCTGTGAGCTGCACTCTGAAGCCCTGGTGACCCCTGCTCTAACCTCATGTCAGGTGGGTCATGTGCAGATACACTGGGCTACAGTGATAAAGCGCAGAGTTATACAGCAGCTTTGGACACCAGGATAATAGATGACAGTTTATACTTTGTTAAACTGGCTGCTTTATTCCAGGCCATTCTGGAGTCTGGAGATAATGAACCAGCTGCTTTATTTGTTTCTTAAAAGTGGTGATCATAGTGGTTATGTTGGTCATGGTTACATTAAAGTGTTGAAACAAAACAGTTGAGAAATATTTGAGGTTGCTGCAAAATTGCTATGATGTAACTGACTGATATTTTAAAGTCTTCAAACCCAGCGCGTTTTCAAGACCTTTTTTTGTTGTAATGTCAGGTCCCGGACAACCACGAAGACCTAAACGAGGAAAACCATCTCTCCAGCGACTACACTCCCTCTCCTTCCGACGAGGAGGAGTACGAGCACACACTAGACTCTGGCCCCTCGCGCCGATCGCTGAAGGCTCCGGAAATCCTCAAAATTGCAGATTTAACCGACCCGGATCCAACGTTTAGAAACCTTTCCCTCAAAATCAACGCGCCCGAAGCTGCCGAAGAGGAGATGACTTGCCCCGTCCCGAAACCACGCTTATCTAAACAGAGCCCCCAACAACATCCCGTAGCAAAACCGAGGAAAATTCACCTCGGTAGTAGTAGTAATAGTAACCAATCTTCACCTGCGAAAGATGCTAAACAATCTATGAAAAAACTCCAGTTGACCGATGAGGAGAAGAGCCAGCTGGTTAACTTGCAAAACTTTTTCAGTGCCGATTCGGATTCGGAAACTCCATGCGGGTCGTCGTCTTGTTCGTCGTCATCGGCAACGGTGACGAAATCGCAAGGCACAGACGGACAGGAGGAGGAGGGCTACTGGAGCGGGAGCACGGCCAGTAACTTTAGAGAGAAGAGGAACAGGCGTTGCTTTAAGAGGAAAGAGATCCCGGGCGGACAGGCCAAATCCAGATCCAAGTTTTCGCCGTGGAATTTGTCGTCGCCGAGGATCAGTCGAGACGGGAAGCTCAGTGTCCTCAGTCATCCAGGCTCTGTGGGTGAGTGGGTTTCTCTGGTTTAAAGCAGGTCTAGTGGTGCAAAACAGGTGTAGGTGAGGTACCAGATGATAGCCAGTTGATTTTCTGAGTGCTGAGTGATTATGGATTAATGAATCAAAATAGAAATAGAAGGGTTTTATATGTATGTTTAGAAATTATTTTATGTCCCAGTAAAAAACATTGCTTACTTTTTTTTACAAAAGTGAAAAGTTCATTTGTGATCATCACTGTTACTTTAACTTGGGGTAAATTTGTGGGCCTTTCTATGGATTTTAAATGTGAAATGTCAACTAAGCAATTATCGGTTAAAGGTCACAGCAGCAGGACACTGTATCGGCTCAAAAAATCCATATCGGCCCATTCCGGTATTTTTTAAATCTGTCAATTTCCTTTCATTTTGCCTTTCAACATAGAAAACAGTCAAATTTCTTCCTCTGTAGTCTCCATTGCTTGTTCTCCAAACCATGTGACAGAGGTTTGGCTGTAGACCTCTCCTTTTCAAAAGACCAAAAAATGATCACTGACAGTTTAAGATGTCAATATTGAAGATCCAAAATGTAGTCTCCATTGCTTGTTCTCCAAACCATGTGACAGAGGTTTGGCTGTAGACCTCTCCTTTTCAAAAGACCAAAAAATGATCATTGACAGTTTAAGATGTTTGGATCTTCAATAATTGACTATTCTGTAGTTTAAAACTCGACATGCTCTGAAATGCCTGTGATTCTTGTATTTGCTTAGCAGTTCAGATTTCAGTCTTTCTCATTTTAAAGCAGAACTGTTATGTAAAAGTGACTTTTCGGGGTGTCATAGATTATTATAACTATATAGCAGTCACAAGCACAATAGGTCCTCTTTAATGCTCCTAGAGATGGAGCTTATGCTCTGAACAAAATGCCTCATTTGAAACATAAATTACAATCTAATCAAAATTGCAATGTTTATCAGAAAAAAATGCTATTCCATATTTTTGCCAGAATTGTTCAGCACTCACAGACTGTATAGTTTTCAGATGTTTCAGTTTGAGTAAAGGGAAACAGCCGGACTTAATGTTAGAGAAATCCCATTTGTGTGCTGAACTGAGCAGGCAGTGAGTGCTCTCATGCAGCACAGAAATGGAATTTCTCTAACACTTAAGTCCTGATTACATGTGCTCTTAATACTCCCACAGAGACCACGTTCAGACACGCCCACTGTGCCTCCGAGAACGACGCTGATGACGATGATGAAGACGAAGACGAGATGTTTCAGCACGATGACCACGACCTCTTCAATGAGAAGGTAATTATCATTTATCAAAGCTTAGCCCAAAAAACAGGACTGTCTCCTGGACTGTCTCCTGTCTCCTGGACACCCATCTCAACTGGGTTTAGGGTTAGGTGTAAGTTTACGTTTAGCTTTTCCTGTACAGATAAAACCACATGCTTTGGCAAAACTTTACAAACACATGTGGGTCTCCCCAGATTGAGATAGGCGTGATTGACAGGCGGATTAACCAATCCAGAGCCTTCAGCTTTTGAACAAAATGTAGGAGGGACATGTTTCCCTGGGGTAGACGGACTGAATGGAAGCAAATGTGCTGAGCTGCACCATTACCAACAGTTTGCTTGCACAACGTTCATACAGTATTATGCAAGTGTCTTGCCCATGGACACAAACAGGATCTACAATTTATAACCGTTAAAAAGGAAAAAAAACAACAGGAAGTTGTTACAATCTGATTATGTGAAACCAAACCTGCTTGTCCCTCCAGTTCCAGTGTGTGCCCTCAGACCCTCTGGAGGCGCAGAAGTTGGAGCTGATGAAGATGAGGACTCTGGAGCGAAGAGCCAAAATGAGCGAACTGCAGCGACTGAGGAAGGCCCAGGTCTGTGCACAGCACACAGTAACATACAGTAAAACAAGTGTACAATGCACTACACACATGAAATAGGAACACTCGATGCTTTCACTGCTGCCCTCCAGGGGTCTCTCTGGGAGAGATCGCAAGATTACACAAACATGCTTGGATGATATCTAAAACCTCTTCAGGCATGTTTTTGATAAGGGAACAACATTATAACATGGCAGAAAGCTCCAGAAAGTCACCATAGCATTGCATAACACACCCTGTTTAATATTTTACATGCAGTCGATCCAGAGGAGGCTGGAGGAGATTGAGGTCACGTTTAAAGATTTGGAAGAAAAAGGTGTTCAGCTCGAGAGGAATCTGCGTCAGGAAGATGGTAATGACAAACTCAGAATTATTATTTGTTTAGGTTTGAAACACCATTTTGAAACATTTCAAATTAATTTATTTAAACAAATCTAAACCATCCCAGGGCATAAAACAATATATTTTACTTAAAGACAGTCAATATTTCCCCTTTGCCTCCTCTAGACAGTTGTTCGGACATGATCGAGCACTGGATCCAGCTGGTGCATGAGAAGAACGCACTGGTGTCGGAGGAGTCTGAACTCATGGTGGCGTAAGTGAGCACAGTACAAGGCTGTCACATTAGTGCTCATACAACTGCACTCTGTACACACAGGGACATTTACACGTAGTACTGCAGTCTTGTAAGAGTTACTCTGATAACTGAAGCTAAGCAGGTGTAGTGTGGTCAGTACATGGATGGGAGACCAGGTGCCACAGTGGGGCGCCAGGGGCAAATAATCTGTTGTTGTTTCCTTGGGCAAGACATTTCACCCTTATTGCCCAGTATGAATGTAGTGTGTGTGTGTGTGTGTGTGTGTGTGTGTGTGTGTGTGTGTCGGTGGTGGTTGGAGGGGCAGATGGTGCAGATTGGCAGCCACACTTCCATCAGTCTGCCCCAGAGTGGAGTGAATGTATAATGCAAATGTAGAACACTTGAGTGTTATGAAAGGAGAAATGGAAATCCCAGTTTTGTTCTTCTCTAAGCAGTGATACATCAGTAAATGCATAATAAATGGTGCAACTAACATGATGCTAATCCTGCATTACACATATTTTACACTATCAATTAGGACCATGTAGCAAATATATTACACAATGCATTTTTGCATTTTAAAGCAAAACACTGACATTTGTAAGCCATAATAAGTGTATCTTGTTTCAGTCTGTCTTTCTGTCTTGTTTTCTATAATTGAAATGATGTAACTGATGGTTGTTTCCACACAGCTCTCGTCAGCTGGAGCTGGAGGACAAACAGAGCATGTTAGAGCTGGAGCTGCGGAAATACATGGAGATCACAGGTGAGTCTTTTTCACTGTGCTTGTAGATTTTTGAGCTATAATTTCAACAGTTAGATATACAGAAATGACCAGGAAAAAACACAAATTATTTGAACATTTTGGAATGTTTAAAAACACTTGTTAAATGTTAAAAACAAATATGAGACTAATGGCAAAATGTGTAGCCCTATAAGTAGTAACAGCTTGTGAAAAAAAGGCCTGAGTCACACTGAAGAACACTACAGAACAGGAAACCTCTCAGTCCTGATTTAGGACACTGAGGTCATGGTTTGGGTCAAAACTAGTTTAGATGAGCAGTAATGTAGTTGTAATGGCTTCTCTTCACAGACAAGACCCCAGAGCAGAAAGAGGAGGAGGAGCGTATCCTGCAGCAGATGTTGGAGGTGGTTGACATGAGGGACTCTCTGGTGTCTTTCCTGGAGCAGAAAAGACTGAAGGAGCTCAGTGAAGAACAAGAGGCCTTCACCCTCATGGAGGCCAAACGTCACTCAAAAACCAGTGCTCAAGTCAACTGGGAGTAACAGCAACAAAACTATTCACATATTTCCATTAAAGTTGGACACTTGCTATTTATGTATGCCAATGGATTCCAAACTTCTAATACCAAATATAATATAAATAATATAAAGTATTTGGCTTTCCGAGTACCACTGGGACTAGACCAGGACTAGCACAACCTAATATTGTCTGAAAACTCTTAAGCTCCAAACATGTATATGGGACCATTAGAAGTAATATTGTGCAATTATAATAAGATGGGATTGAAAATACGTCCGGGAACAACTCATTTAAACGATTTTAATAACAGAACTGCTCCGAAAATCAATTGGGACTAAGAAGTACACCATCTCAACAGGCTTCTGAGCTTTATTTGAAAGCTCCTGTTTATGCCAAAGATGAAACTGAATGTGAATACTACACATAGGATTACAAGACAAGAAAATAAAAAAGTTCAGCCTCTAGATGGCGACAAAAACTTGCTTGAGAAGATTACGTTGGACAATTGCTTTTTCTATTGCGGAGGTAGCTACAGCAGAACTATACCTCCAGCTTTATACAGGAAAACATGGACTACTTTGGGATTTCAGTCGTCTTTTTGCTGGAAAAAAAAGTGTTTGAATTCAGCCTCTAGGGGGCGACACAAACCTGGAGAACATTGCATATTGGATAAGCCTTTTTCTATTGTGAAAATAGCTACAGCAGGACCAACATGTCTACAGCTTTCCAATGGAATCTTCTGTCAGGACTTCAATGTGAAAACAAGTTTGAATTCATCCTCTAGGGGGCGCTACTAACCTGGAGAAAATTGCACATTGGAGCTTTTTTTCTTTTGTGGGCGTGTCTCCAGCTTTACAATGGAAATCCGGGGTGGTCAACCTTCTATTTGACTATTATGGGATCACAGTTTTCTGTCCAGACTTGAAAATATAAACAGGTAATTTAATTTATCCTCCAGGGGGCGACAGAAACTTGAAAGATTCAACATTGGACAATAGCCATTTTCTATTGCGGAGGTAGCTACAGCAGAGCCAACAAGTCTGCAATTTTATAATGCAGAACTGTGACTGCTTTGAGATTACAGTCTTCGGTCGGGATTTAAACATAAAAACCAGTTTGAATCCATCCTCTAGGAGGCGCTACCAACCTGAAGAACATTATACTTGGGAAAATAGCCTTTTTCTATTGTGGAGGTAGATACAACAGAGCCACTATGTCTCCAGTTTTACAATGGAAAACATGGGACTACTATGGGATTTCAGTCTTCTTGTGGGGAAAAAAAAAGTTTGAATTCAGCCTCTAGGGGGCGCTACAAACTTGAAGACTACACACAATGAGAAATAGCCTTTTTCTATTGTATTGTACAGCAGAGCCAATATGTCTGCAGCTTTATAATAGAAAATATGAACTATTATGGAAACAAAAATATGTTGCATTCAGACTGTAGGGGGCGCACCGAACTGAGAAAAGCTTAATAAATGCAGATTAGCCTTTTGCCTGTTGAAAAGATGGAATGTTTTTAAGATATAAGCTTAGAAACTGGATGGATTGCTTCACTGTGGTCAGAAACTTACATTGAAACATTTCATTAGATCCTGATATGGGTTCAGTTTGCTATTGTTTACTTGTGCCATTGTTCTATCCAAACGCAGTGTTGCCTCTTAATGCCGAAAACTACGGTGGTCACTCAAGATCAAATTTAACCCCAACAAAAAGGGAAAAAAGATTTATATTTTTGCTTGTGTATCATAAAAATATAAAGTTGTAATGTACTTAAAAATGAACATTAGGACTGCACAATATTGGACTTTTTACAACATACCATGTAGTTGTTAAAGTACTGTGATATTCATATTATTGTAGTATTTTAATGTATTTTTCAGTCAAGAATTTCTAAGGCAAATCATTTATAAAATTCAGCCTTATATAATGCTTTCATTAAAAAATATATAGGATAGAGAACTTATTGTGTAGCCCTAATGAAAATACTTTATTGTATTTGAAGTATTGGGAATGTAGACACAGTACAGTATACCAGTGGATCTTAAACTTATACCATTACTTATACTTGTACTGTAAATCTTATACCATTAAATATTTTCAAATATTTGGACTTCTGAGTACCACCAGGATAAGACAAAAGAGAAATGTGAACTAAAACTGCCTGAAAACTGGATTAAAATTGTACTAAATGTGTTAAGATCCAAACATACCAGTATAAGTAATATTGTGCAATTTTATATAAGAATGGATTGAAAGTACCGCTAGCTCATTTTGATTTTCGGCGTTGGCAATAACATTTTAGCCTTGTCCTCATTGATGTTTACTCGTTGGGATGGTTCATTAGTGTCGCCATAAACTCTTAATGTGGGAAATACTGTTTGGATTTCATATGTTTAAAAGTTATATTGAAAAAGAGGGAATTATTATAAAATATATTATTAAAGATCCTATATTCTGCATTATTCAAGCTATTTTAACTGCATTTTGGACACTTAAAGGTGCATTGTGTGACTTTTCTGCTTGTTTCTATGGCTCTGTCGTACATTTATTCAGTTACAGCTCAAAAATACATAGAAAAACAGGCATTCTAGGTGTGAGCAGGGCTGCCTTTCCACAGATCTGACCTGTAAATTGGTTTGGTTTGGTCTCCATGGAGATAGAAAGGTTTAATGCTGTGTAACATTCCAGACAAAGCATTAACATTTCAATGAAGAAAAGAATTTTAAGGATCCTCCACCAAGCAAAGTTTCACAATGCACCTTTAAGCGTTGGGGTTTCACGTTGTTGAACTTTAAAAACACAGAGGAGCACTTCTGGTTTACCACTGAAGATGAGTTTAAAGGGCCTGTATCCAATGATGATGAACCATGACAGAAAAACAGCTCTTTGGGATGTTTAAAGGAGTTTCCTGATGTCGATTTAGGTACAGGCTCTTTAAACATGCCAGATTATTATATCTTATGTATGAATGAAAAATACAACATGGCGAAAAAACATAATATACATAATAAGCTACAGAAATAAGTCCGTTTTGCATAATATAGGATCCGAAATATTGTATTAGAATGACCTGATGAATGCTATGTCTCCTTGGAAGTCTCAGGGCTGATACAGACTTTGGGTGAATGAAAACAGAGTATTTTATTTCTAATGCTGACACGTTTGTCTGCATCGGTCCATTTTCAGAACAGCCAAAAACATGACGCTTTGTAATATTCACTGTTTCAAAAGCACTCCACTATTTAAATAAAGATACTGCACTTTGTTAGTAGTTTACCATGTACTGTTCATTTTTCTCATAGCATTTCCACTGCAGAAAAGAGTCTAGTTAAAGAAGACGTATTAGTCCCTTTCAAAAATCTGAATATTGTGAAAAAGTTAAGTATTATTTGTCACTTATTTAAGAAAGTCATAATATAGTCAAAGTCGATTTTGCTAAACGGGTAACTGGTTTTGCACCGTGTAACTTTCCAGAAGTGGCACATCACTAAATGAGTCCATGAAAATAGAAAGTTAAAACTAGGGATGCACCAATCCAGCAGTTCTGATACCGATTCTGATACTTTAGCTTTAAGGATTTGCCAATTCCCAATATCAACCGATAGCAGTGCACAGATTAAAAACATAATTAATTTCCTTTAAGGCTGTGGTCCTTTTTTGTGCCACTAATATTGTGGCTAAACCAATATTTCAAAGCCAATATCTGATCATGTCCTGGATTAATCTGTCCTCGTCCTGTTAGATCAGTAGTTTCCTTCTGCCAATAGCCTTGGTCTACAGATTTACAACCTTTTGGCAATGGACTCGTCCTGGCCATCTATGCCTGTCCGTCCATGGGTGTGGATCTGTCCTTCACTGTGGTTCTCCTCGAGGTTTCTCGGTTTTTCCCACTGGTGTTTTTTTTGAGTTTTTCCTTGCCGAGGAAGGAGGGTCTAAGGACAGGAGATGCTGGGACAATTATCCATCTGCCTACTAGATGTTGGACATTCTGTATTTTGAATTATTAATTAACTACGGATTATTATTATTATTTTATTTATTTATTTAATTATTTTTTCCTTGTTCTGCTCATTCTCTGACATTTTTGTTTGCTATTTTAACAATTTTGTGAAGCCCGCCGAGATAACTGTTGTTATGATTATGGGCTATACAAAAATAAATTGAATTGAATTGAATCCAGCATTATTTTTCAGTATCGGTGCTGATGTCCAGTACTAGTATGGTATCGGTGCATCCCTAAAACCTTTGGAACATTCTCCATGGAGATAATATGTTTAATATTAAAGCCAAAGAAACATTTCTATGGAAAACAAAATACAATTCAGGTTTGTGGAGATGCAGACCTGGCACATGGTTCAGTTGGTTTCAATGCACTAAAAACGTCCAAAAGGAAGAAATAAACATGCTTTTTTTTTTAGTCTAATTAAAACAAACAAAAAAACGTACATAATGGAGCTTTAAGTGAAATCAGTCTTCCACATCATGTTTTGATTTATTTTGGTTGTCTAATGTTCTCTGCAGGTCGCATCAAATTGAACTGAAATGTGGTTTTAATGCCATGTTTCCTCTCACTATAATCCCAACTAAACGGATAATTAAACAAGTCCAGCGGTCGCGAAAAGCTTTGGTTCAGCACTGTAATTATCTAAAGTGGAGCGTGCACTGTTCTTTTCACTAATGGGACTTTTACTCATTTTTATTGTTGGGATTGGTCTCATTTTTCACCCATTTCATACTAATTTAGTGTTTTGTTTCAGCAATAACACAGAAAATCCAGAATTATTTTCACAAATTCAGAAACACAGTGGGTTGAAACATTAGACGTGGTTTGGTCTTTGAACACACTCCTGGTTTAGTCCTGGTTTAGACCTGATTAAATCCATATTGTTGAGTGTTTCTTTAAAGGCTCAATGCATAATGTTCTGGTAGGGAGTACACCGCAGGCTTGTCTCCGTGGATTAAACATTTCTTTGCCTGCAATATTCCACAATATGGCATTAAATGAATCTATCTACCGTGCATTACGTGTGTGCTTTGATTGAAAAACATTCTTACTGTGAGCGTGGTCACCTCTCCACAGATCTGACCTCTTCTCCTGGTTGAGTTTCCTGTTTGACTCCTTTGAAGCTGATATAGTGCTATAATGTGAGGCATAACATCTCCATAGAGACCAGTAGACAGCAGTCCCTCCTCTGGAAAAGTCCCATAGTGCCTCTTTATGTGCTCCTGGCTGAGATCGTGCTCACATAAGACATTAAACAGCTCCTGATCCTTTTAGAGCACAGGCCTAATCCCATCCAAACTAATGTACACATAAAGCTGCCTTAAGCCTTTGTTTTCCTTCATGAAGATTTGAATTTTGATCCCGCTTGTGTTTTTATTTTCAACACCTTTTATTTGATTTTTTTTGTTTTTTGACTTAATTAGTTACTCTGGCAGTTTACTATAAAAGGCGCATTGTGGAAGATTCAGGTGGAGGTTCCATTAAATCCGTTTCTCCATGGAAATGTTATTGCTTTGTCTGTAATGTTTCACGGTAGAGATCAAACCAGACTAAGTTACAGGTCAGATCTATGGAGAGGCGACCCCCGCTCACAGTCAGAATGCCTGTTTCTCTAGGTTTTTTTGAGCTTAAAATCCACCTGTAACTGAATATATGTGAAGCAGCTGTTTAATGTCGTACTGTGGAACATTCCAATGACTTTTCCATAGAAACAAGCAGATGACAGAACCCCAACCAAAAAGTTACACGGTGCACTTTTCTGGTGTAATCTCTGCGACTCACTCGTCTCCATGGAGATGATATTGATACTTTCCAGCTGATTTGGTGCTAACTGTAGACACTGCTCTGTCTGAGGCTTGTTGGATTTAATCTGAGTTTTGTTTCACAGAATCTAACAAGAAAAGACTCAGGTAACTACAGCAGGTGATCTGATTTTTGTCGTCCCTTGCTCATAAAACTGTTTTTCATTTAGTCACTCTCACATTTTGTTGAAAATCAAACTCACAGGCTCCTGAAATTGCCTTATTTAAATCTATTTTCTATTTTTTCTTGAGTTTTCAGATGATCTTAAAACTTTTTAGACAGTGTTTGCTAATGTGCGCATTGTGTCACTGTAGTAACTGCTAAAAAAAGCCGTTCTGACTGTGACTGAAGTCGCCTCTTCACAGATCTGACCTGTAACCTGGTCTGGTTTGGTCTATACACAGATTGACAGGTTTAATACGACACTGTGAAACATTCCAGACAAAGCAATAACATGTCCATGGAGAAAAAACATTTGACAGACCCTTCACCAGAAAAGTTGCACAATGCGGCTTTAATAAACATTCAGTATCGGGACAACACTAGAAACTATTGTGTTTTATTGAACTGGACCAGGACTTTTGAACAGGGCAGTTGTCTAGTGTCCGGTGTGTTTTGTATGTACTGTGCATCCTGTGTGTACTGTGTGTAGCATAGTGAGAGTGGTCCGTTATTTGCCTGTATAATCCTCTCGCGGCGCATGCTTCAGTCTGATTGGTTGACCTTGTGTTTTGATGCTGTCAGCTGCTGAGTCGAGGGTTTGATTTGAGGCATGTGCATGACTTTTAAACAAACAGATTTAATTGCGCTGTTAGTTAACTCAGAGGCATTGCAGGATGGGTCAAATGCAGAGGACATTTGACAATAACAGGACTGCAGCAGGTCAGACAGCATCATGTTCTGTCTGTACAAGTGCTTAGACACGTCTCACGTGGATATGAGACTCATAAACAGATTAGACTCTGTATTTAGATCAACGCAATGATGAGTGAGCAGAATGAAGCACTGACATGGAGAGACTCAACAGCTAAATGAGGACTAACCCGGGATTAAACCAGAACTAGATCTGGACTAACAGAGGACTAAACCAGGACTAAACCAGGACTTTGTACACTCTACATATAGGCCACAGTGCAAAAAGCGGATTTCAAGAAAGTATAAAAAGTCTTATTATTAGAGGAGGGACAAGACACATTTCCCACATAGCGAACTGAAAAGATTGGGTCCACGAGGAGAAGACAAGACCAATTTTTTGTAGATATGTAAGAAATAATACATATTTTTTCACAATTTTTGCAGTTATTTATGTTTTATTTATTTATTTTTGCAAATATAAATGTATTTCTTATAATATTTGCTAATAACAAAAGTGATAACAAAGGTTATCTGAAATCAAAGAGTATATACAATATACTTCATGTACGAATTAACACACGTACACAGGTCATTTATCAGTGCCACTTACTGCCACACAAAGAAACACAAAGCACTTTTGTCAATAGAACTACATAATAAGCAAAATTTGACCCATTTTAAACCAGTTCTAACCAAGAGTAACTCAGCAATTAACCAGAACCAAAGAAGGACCAATAGAAAACGGGTCTAAACCAGGTCTAAAAATGTACAAGAAGTCAAGAAGAAGTCAACAAAATGCAATGAAACTATGTGCGATTGTTTGTCTCACATGAATAAGGGTCAGATCGTGTCCTTCAGATCCATGTTCTGATGAGTGGACAGGTCAGGGCTCATCTGCTCCTGGGACACACACACACAATGAGCACGTGAGACACACTTTCACACACCTGTTGAGCCTTTTGTTCATGCTGCAGACATCCACTACTCTATTGCCTGTGCCCAAAATGTTGTGGTATACAGTATATATAGTATTAAACTGATCGAACATGCATATATTCAGTAACAGGAGTTTTGTGACTTAATACCAACAAAACACCTTAAACATGCATTCCTTCTGTGAGCTGCGTCACTTCTCCACAGATCTCTCTTTCATTCTCACCTCACAGCAAGAACATCTGGGGTTCGATTCTTTGTTTGTACTTTTCAGTGCAGAGATTTGCATGTTTTCCCTGTGTCTGGGTGGGCTTCCCGGTTGTTTCCATCTTTAATGTAACATGCACACGAAGCTTCGCACTGCTCCTGATAAACAGCATAGAAGCACATAC
>KN501744.1:65307-91202 GCA_000787155.1 Scartelaos histophorus | reverse complement strand
AGATATATAAGAAGTTAGAAGTTAGAAGTTAGGTCTTATTCAGTTCTGGTTTAGCCATTTGTAACTTCTGTGTATGTACCACTATTACCATTTTAGTCACTATTGAGCACTAATAAGCATGTGTATAAAGTAGACATAAATATAATCCTTTTTTAATTATCTTTTGAGAGAGGAAGGCTGGTACAATAGTAGTCGGTACCAGGGTTGTGGTTGTAAGGACCCAAGTTGTAAAGCATGCCGATGAAGCAGCAAACGCCTATCAAATATTCATTAGAGCCGGGTAGGCTGTGGGCTGCTATGGAAGATGAAACAGAGGGGGCAGGAGCAGTCACTTTGTGCCTCTGCACTATTTGCCTCATTTTACTGGGCACTTTCTGTACTTCAACCTGCCTCAACATCATGTTTTTCTAGGCCATCATGTAACTATTTGGACTTACATTGGGATTTTAGATGCTGTGGGATAAGTTATAAATAGTAACTTAAGAATATAAATTCCAAATTTTAATGTAAAGTTAAACATCTCTAGAGCCATACATCCCACATGGATGAACTGAGGAATAAAGATCTATTTTAGTTACAGTTATCCACCTATATTTTGACTTAACTCTAATAAACCTTATGTAGTTTAGTACTATTCCACACAGGCACATTACACACAAGTGCACTTTTGGGAGGGTTAATAAAATGTTTACATCATTTGAGGCAATATGTTAGATCTTAAGATCTTAATCTTTTTATTTATTTATTTTTTTCAATTTGTTATCTCATTCAAACACAGCTACAGTGCAACACAAATGTATTTGCTGGAGGGAAAGGACTTCATGGTGCGATCTCCACAGCCATCAACCCCACTGCCATGGTGACATCTGAGAGTTTGTGAAAGCTGTGAACTACAAACCCTCCTTCAGTAAGTTTGTTTTTGTCTGAAATTATTGACATTGATATTACCATATTGAGTTTAGCCTGTGTGAATCTTTAAACATGTGTGACTGGTGAAACCATAAGACATTTAAAGGTGCATTATGCAACTTTACTGCCTAAGGGTCCCCAAATGCTTATCTCCGTGAATATGTTACAACCAAGTCAAATCTGTAGACGTATGACCAGTCTAACAGTTGACATGATTTTCAATATAAAACATGTGCATTTGAGCACATGTAAGATGGATAAGTTTATAATGTCATAATGTGGAATATTCCTGGCAAAGCATAACATCTTTGTGCACCTATCACTGTTCATAAAATGATGACTGGAACTGCTTCCATCCTTTTTTGCACCATAGGGGCGTCCTTATTACGACGTGTCTATTTTTAGTGTCACTCTAATAGCAATGCTACTCTTCCTTCATCATCTACATGTTCCTCACAATCAGGAGCCTCGCTGCACTTCAGTCCCGGACAGCTCCCGTGTGTTTCCCACGCACCGCCCCCTCCGGCACTGAAAGGAGCAACCACACACGAGCAGGCGACTCTGAAGTGGCCAATTCCGCCTTCATTGGGAGGGACAGTGGCTTCGGGAACATTTTGGTGAGCTGCTAGTCATCACAGAGCTCTCACGTGGATCCGAGCGAGAGGATGGCAGCACCATCACGGCGTGTTGGTGGATTACGGACAATAATACAGTGAGATGAATCAAGGAACGAAGGATGTGGGAAGATCGTGGGAACTGAAGAAGGAACGCGTTTGTTTTCACCTGTGAGGTGGATATGATTCACGACACGATGCACTTTTCACTGCGTGTAGTGGTTTTTATGGGCATGTCTATCACACTTCGCCAACTGTTCGAAGATCCTTGACCGCGTTTGGGAACCGGAACCATGGCTCTGGTGTATACCCTACTGCTACAGACAGCAGTTGTTTGGGCTTCAAATTACGGGTACGTGGAGTGGTCAGACAGTGACAGAGACGACAAAAATCCTCCGGTCTTCAGCACCCAAAACATTTACCGGGAGTCGCTCCACAACCCCACGTTCGACGCGCATGTTCCTGCCACAGAGCGCGCGGTGGTGGCGCACAAGATCGAGGAGGACTTGCCCCGAGTGGTCACAGCCTTCCTGCACACGGGGAACTCTTCGGCGCTCAGGCAGGTAAACTGTTCTCGGAGGTATGAGCTCAGCAGCCTCAGAGGCGGCCTACACGTGGCTTCGCACTACTCCCTACACAGCATATTGGATACAGTTGCGCACGCCACTAACTTCTTAAACATGATCCTCCAAACGAACAGGTCCCGGGAGCAAAGTGTGCGCCGGGACATCCACTGGTATCACGCTCTGGTGCAGAGCATCTTGGAAGGGGATCCTAAAATCCACAGGGCAGTAGTTACTTTTCACTCTGACGCACACACACCTGGCCCTCACGTTTTTCTTCAGGCGACAAGAACCGAGAAGGATGTGGTGCTACAAGACCTTTCTGCGTCCGCGCACAGACGCCTCAGGAGCAGGGGTCCGGAGTCAGACTGGTTTAATGACATCAGAGACGGGAGATCCCTCACACACAGGAAAGTACAGGATGTGTCAGCCTCTAAAGGTGAAAGTTACCTCCTGGATAAGAACCAGATCAAATGGTCTGCCCCTTACTTGGAGTGTGAGCACGGGGTCTTTGTGCCCTACTGGCTTCTCACTCTGTCTGCAGGCTTCTACGGACTCAAGAATAACTCTGCTCCTGAGTTCAGGTGAGTTACACATCCAAAATATGTTTAGTTTTGTGATGATAAAACACAGATGCTTAAAAATATGTATGATCAAATTGCAATTATTTTACAGTGAATAACAAGTTGCTCTGTTAAGATTCACTGTTGATGTAAAGACACATACTGGCACTCATTATAAATATGCTCAGGTGTGTCTTTGCTGGAACCAGCAGATGGTGAGTGCACTTCAGACACACGTAAGCTCCACATCATATGCGGACCTGTCAAACTGCAGCTGTGCCTCTGCTGCTACTCAGATCACAGCAGCGTTTTTCTGATGCAGGATTAATACATGAGATTGAGATGACAGGCAGGTATAGCTAAAGAAAATATGTAAGAGAAAAACATATGAGATTTTGGGACCTCTCATTATATCACAATTTACGTTTTAAATACAATCCATGCATAAAAAAAGAAATCAAAAGTTGTATAGTTTTGCATACAGTGTTAAAAGTCCTGTAATACTTGAATACAATACACTCCCATTCCTTTATATGACTAAAACGCACCCACTGTATCCTAACCTAAACTTGAGCCTGTAGTGTCATAAGCATCAAGTCTCCCAGACAAGTAACATTACTACTTTATTTTATTCATAAACCAAATTGTAACTAACAAGGAAAAGCCAGTTAAAGCCGCTTCCATCTTTGGACATATTTAGTATTCCTCCCGTAAATGTCTGTTATCTCCCATTGAGACACCTGTCTTTGGGTGCCTCAGTACTTCAGGCCGACGTGATGGGGATGTTTATTGGAGACAGTTCTTGTGTAACTGGCTTAAGGCTCCTGATAATATTAAGTGTGGTTAAATTAATTCTGCAAATGTATTCATAATGACTCAATCAACTTTAAGAGCTTGGCCTGGGGCACTTAGCAGGAAACTTGAAGTGATTGTGACATTTTACAAGAAACTGGCTATGACATACAACTCTGTGGCCATTTAAAGTATATCTCTCAAGCTTTTTCAGAGTTGTACAGTTTACCTCATATACTTTGGTAGTAGCTTCTTTCCACTTAAACCCACAATGGTGTTTCTATAAATATTCCAAGGCTTGGCTCAGAATGGCAAAGCAGAAGCTGGTGTAGATGATCAAGTCAGTCCCACCCGCTCCTTATCTGTAAAACTGTGGTGGGGGGGTCCACTCTCTGATTGAATCCAAGGAGATATTATTGTTTGGGCTCGACTGTTCCATGCACAGTGTGTGGACTGGTGTTGACAAACCTGCATTTTTGCTATGAGCGGGGTTGCCTCTCATCAAATCTGGCCTGTAGCTTGTCTTCATGGAGACCGATTAGGATTATCACACTGTGGAACATTCCAGATTAAACAATTACATCTTCATGGGGACAAGAAGGTGGTGAATTTTCCACCAGAAAACTTTGATAGAGCATCTTAAAGAATGAAGCACAGAAACCACCTACAAGCAGTTCTGTTTCTGACGATTTCTCAGTTATATTAGCTGAGTTTTAAACCTGGAGACTTCTGCTGTTTTAAAGAGAACCTAGATTATTTTCAGGGTTTCCACAGAAATAGAATCAACAATACCACCACAATATTTTTGCTTAGGTTTGAGATATATAGAAATCTTCAGAAATATAGAATCTTCAGGTATTCAGACAATATCCTGGATCTACAGTGTTCATTTCCATTCTTATTGAACTGTGCAGTGACTCATTCCTGTATTTTCTGGTCTCCTTTTTCACCTGTAGCCTTGACTGTCTCCAGCTTTCACACATTATATTCTTTTGGCTGACCTCACCTACATCACATGCTCTTCATTATTATCTTCTACTGCATGTGCACAGTTTGCTGTATATACATGCTTCTTTTATCTATGTCTCTTATTTTTACCATGCTTTATCACTGTGTGGTATGTCTGATGGTGCACTGCTCCTTCAGGTGCTCAACACTCCTCTGACAGTTTAATATTTTTACCATAAACCATATATATATTTTTATACCGTCTATAATTTTTACTGAATATGTGCTCAGTTTTATGTGCATTTTGTCCCTTGGGTTTATGTTTCTTTAGAGTTGGTACAGCTATTGTGAAGTCCTGTAGTTGTCATAATTCTCCCCATAGGGAAACTGGTAATCTCTGTTTGACCCATTCTTCAGTTCTGCGAGGGCAACCTGAGTACCAAGAGGAAACCCACCCAGACATGGGGAAAATCATGCAAACTCCCAAAGGCTAAACCCGGTTGAACCTGACAACCTTCTTGCTGTGAGGCAGTGTAGATAGAATAGTCCTGGTTTCAGCCTAGTTTAGATCTGGTTATACTCAGAAGCCAAACATTTAATTAAGTGGTATGCTACTTTGTGTGAAAAGTATAGAAAGATACTTCTTTATCAAATAGAGTAACATTTGGGTCATCATCTGTTATTTTTAAAGGTGCTTTATAAAATGAATATATGCATTGTTCAGCTCTGTTTGATCAGACCCTCACAGTTTTGGAGATGCTGTTGTCATTCTCCATGGTTCCCAGGCTTGTCACGCTAACACATTTTGAAGCACGATATTTCTAATAAATATTGTGATAAAACATAAAAATATTCAATATTTTTCAATATGAAAAAAAAAACTGATAAATGTTGAATGTCACTTGCACAAGGCAGGATAATGCCATTAAATATATTTGTGCAATTTGTGCAAACAATGCATGGCAGAATGAACAGATAATTAGCAAATTAGCAGTTTATTCTACTCTCTACAGCTCAAATCTTAACTTTTTATATGAAAATTGCAAAAATCTCCCCACTATTGCAAAGAAATTGTATAAATTATATATTTTGAGCCCCAAATTATAGGTAAGGCAAGGCATGTTTTTTGTATAGCACAATTTGTACACAAAGTAATTCAAAGCACTAAATAGAATAAAAAAAGACATTAAAGTCTCAATACAAATACATCAAAATATAAATAATCATCATAAAATTAACATTAAAAGAAGAAAGAGAAGAGCACGCAATAAAAACCTTTCAGTCATGCACAGCTAAACAGAACCATTTTGAGCCTCGATTTAAACTGTCATCTAAATAAACTGTCATTATTGTTCCAGCTTTAATATGATAAATAGTCAGATGTTTATATAGCTCTTTCCCACCTTCAAGGCACTCGGCGAGCTTTACATCAAGGAACCATTCACCCACACACATTCTTACACCAGTGTATGCGCACACTAAGGGTGAGTTGTTTTCAGTGTCTTGCTCAAGGACACAATCACAGCATCCGTCTATGGAAGCTGGAATCGCACCTTCAGTTTGTGGGTCAGTGGATCTGATCACTTTATCAATGACGTTTATGTCGAAAGGGATTTGAACCGCCAACCTTCAGACCAGTGGACAAACACACCACCCCATGTATATTGAACGCTAAGTGGATGTAGTGATTATTGTGACAGGCCTAATGGTCCTTTCTTTGTTTCAGGGGCGTTGTGCGTGTGGATGTGAACTTACAGGATGTGGACATTGACCAGTGCTCAAACAGCGGCTGGTTTGCTGGGACTCACCGCTGTAACCTCACCAGCATGGAGGTGAGTAACTGCTCTGTAAAACATTTATCAGGGTCTGCATTAATTACCTCTTACATCAGTCAGATTTAATCACACCACCTGAGCACCAAACCCAGCACTGAAGGATCTTAGACCCACATTTCTGTCTGTTTCAGCTTTTATATAATTATTTCACTCGGAACATCAAATATTGCAGCACATTTCAGTTTTCAGAAATTAGAAAATCCGCACACTATTGGTTGTTATTTGAAAGTACGAGACTGCGAGTTCTCTTCCCGTGTCGCTTCGTGTACTCACATTGTACTCATTGTAATGATGAGAATAACACATAAAGGAGCATTATCCACAAAAAGATTCTAAATTTACAATATCGTTAAGAAACCACGAGCTGCAATAATCAAATAACAGAGTGCAACAGTTTGTTTGTGTATATAATGGATCATAGAAGTCAACTTTCTACAGCTCAATTCTCATCCCAGTAAAGAGAAATTACCCAAAATAAATACTGACTCCCAAAATGTATAGTTCCATCTGTCATGTACTCAATGATAAGTCCATATAATATTTATCGTGACAGGCCTCTCACTCAGTGCATAAATTATTAAATGAAATATATTTGCCAATGTGAGTGATTATTTATGTGATAGATCAGTTTGAAGTTGTTTAAATAGCAGCCTGTGTTCTAGTCTGTATGTTCCGTACAGAGGATCTCTCAGCTGTCCACTCAGGTTTGATTATTTCTAGAGCTTTGTTGAAAAAAATCAATTTTCCGATTCTGAATCGATTTGCATATTAAATTCTCAATATCGATTTGCGCGTCCAAAAATCGATTACTAAATAATCAATACTAATCGATTACTATTCCCCCGGTAAACTTTTATCTAAGTTGCGTCCATGGTATTCACGTTGTGGCCACTCGCACCATAGACTCTGCTGCTCTCGCCATCGTGACAGACAACGGCGCTAATATGGTGCGTGCGGATCATGGGTCTAACTCACGTCAGCTGCTTTGCGCATAGAATCAACCTCGCTTCGCAAGCCGGTCTCAAACTCCCGAATATTGCACGTCTGCTTGGGAGAGTGAGGCACATAGCAAAGTGTTTCCATCGCAGTACTACAGCCACTCTCACAGCCATCAGTAACTACCAATACTTGCATCATTTGCTGTTAAATGTCAATCTAATGCTAGTTTTAACATGTTGTATGTAAAACAGGTTAAGGTTAAAAAAAATGTTTTTAAGAACACTAACCAGAATCGAGATTGGATCGGATCGAATCGAATCGGGATAATCGATTCTTAATCTTAAGAATTGGAATCGAATCGATTCTTGAGATTTGAAACGATACCCAGCCCTAGTTATTTCAGTGATACATGGGGCAGAAACAAGCTCATTGGTCATACAACATCTAAAAAGTTAGTTATTTCAAACCTGCACATAAAATTCATATAACAACATAACAGTACAGATGCAAGTACAAACACGCTTATACGTTTTCAATCCCCTCCTACACAGAACAACACTTCAAGCATTCAATAGACTAGTATGTTATACGTGATAGACAAAACAAACATGCACACGCTCATCCAGACATAACAGTGGCAAAACAGTCTCTGACCCGACACCCCCCCTTCCCCTGACATCGTGCTCTTTGCTACACAATTTGCTGCACAATGAAATTCACAGTGTTTTTTTTTTGACCTGTAATATACTACTTTCCTGGCTAATATACACGCCAATCACAGCTATTTCAACTCTAAAACCAAACAAAAAATCAAAAATCGTCAACTCATATATACAATTGTCCCTTTTACTATTCCCATATTATAATCCTATACAATAGCTCTTTTGATTGCCACTTCCAGTCATCAGCGAATGCCCTTGGGGGTTGAAATGCCTCGGCAACCTTCGGCAGCGTTCGCATTCACGCAACATCTTTGAAGCCTGTTTGATTATACCGGTCCTGCAGTCTTGAGGGTGAACAAAGCATCCCCACGTGACTTGCAGTGACGTTGTAGACTTTCTATTTTGCCACTACGGGAGGTGAGAAGGAGTCGTGCATCGATCTCCGGTGTTTCTCTGTGTGGGCCCCTCTCGCTCCCGCAGATGCCAGCCTGTTAGTTTTACGTGATGTACTGCGAGTATGAGTTGTGAGTCAGACGGGGAGAGATTTTGTGCTCAGGCGTGCGTGGCTTGTCTCTGGCCACACGATGTATAATAAATGCAGAGTAATGGATTTCAGCGGTAGTGAATTATTGAGGGTGCTCTTTGTCTGGTTCCTCGCTCTTTTGGGGGAAAATACATGGCGTCGACATAACAGGCTATTTTAGTGTAGATCTATGCGTTGTGCGATTTTTCTCCACAATCACCTTTCCATGTCCGTAGAAGTGTGTGGTGATTGTGCGTTTGTCGCTTCAGATGTGCGTTAAATGTCTCTGAAGGCATTTTATATTCAGCAGTGAGGTGGAGACCAATTTTTTTCAAGTTTCCTTATGGGAATGTTCATCTCAGCATTTATTTAAAGCTTATACAATTGCAATTCAGTTATTTGAGGTACGTAAATGTGGATTTCTTAGGTGTACGAATGTGGTTGAACATTTTCCTGTATATACATGTCTGTTAAAATGTTTTGATGCAGGAATTAGTATGTTTTCAATTAAAACAAAATGGATTTCACATTTTTTTTGGCCTCAGAATCCAAAAGTCCAATCTTTTTCTTTTTTTCTAAAGCTTAGAGATGCATGTTTTGTTATTGTTATTGGCATAAGCGGCCACCCAGAGTTTAAACATTAATTTTACTTTCATTCAAGTTTAATAAAATCACTGATATTGATAAAAACACAATAACAGTATCACATAATTCAGTATCACTGTTACTAGTTTTGTTGTAATATCCACTGCTTCACAGCCACTTACCAAAATAATCACATGAATCTAATGCGCAGTGTTTCTTGGCCATAACGCAACAAAATGTCAGCGGCAGCATCATGAAAAGACTCATAACCGTCAAACTCTCAAAAGAACAAAACTGATGTTGTAGGAGTCACTGCTTCGATTCAATGTTCTCCATTCTATTCAATTGTACTGACTAATGAGCTTATTATAGTGTACAACATTGTTCATCTAATTGAATTTAAAGCCAAGTGAATCACAGACTTTGGCTCAGAGAAGCATCAAGTTACATTTCCTGAGCTGGCATCCTTTAATTTGCCGACCGGGTGTAAGACAGTTTTTTGATGGTGTTAGAAATATCTGTCATTCATCCTTGTTATGTAACTATGATACCCATCTCTGATTATATAAGAGGAGCTGACACTGTCTTTGAGCGGAAGACTGTCTTTCCTGGGCATTTGTCTTCTGTGACTCTCTTTATTGATCCATTCACTTCAATGGAGTAGAAATAGTAAATTTGTGAAGTGTTATGATAGGTGACCACAGAGATTGGACTAGCCAACTATGGTACAATGGACAATATGTTAGTTTGGCTGAGCACCTGACAGAGGGAAATATATTTAGTACACAATAGTTTTTAACACTTTAATAGGGATAGTGCACTGAAAATGTGACTACAGTTTTAGGATGAGAAACGGGTGGGTTGGAGGAGAGGGAACAACCCAAGAACATAGAGAAAAATCCCGCACACCGTCTTACTTGCAAAATGTGAAAATTTATTAGGACATGCAACGTTTCGGCACTAGGCCTTCATCAGACAAATAGAGAGTGAGAGCTCAGGTGGCGTCTTAAATAGGGTGTGGCAAGCACCCAAGGGTGGCAGGTCGTAAAGACACAGTGTACCCAAAAAAACAACATAATTCAAAATACAAAGGCAATTATAAACAATAACAATAATCGTATTGCTAACAGTAGTAGAAAATGATCCTAATAATAATAGAAATAGAAAAATACAACAGAAGAGTATCTGAATATATATATAGATATTATATAAACACCCAACTGTGGAGTAAGACACAAGGGATCATATAGCCCAGCCCATGTACAACCCCACAGAGACAAAGTACCATACTAATCATCATACATGTGTTTAGTGGTAGGAAACACATGCTCTAAAAAATTCTCATTGTACAATTGAGAACAAATGTCTAATTTTTTACCCTATTGCTCTTCAAGGTTTAGAGTCCTTTCATTGTTTATTTCACTCCTTAAATAATGTATTTATTTTGGAAACAGGCAAGGATTAAACATGCCTCTCTGAATTTTTTTGTTTTTGAAGACTTTTTTTTTAAATTTTTATATTTTTATTATCATAACTTTACGAAACCTTGATTTTAGTTGTTTTCCTTTTAATGAGCTCTGTTGGTTGGAGAGGAGCAGTGGGGGCTGGTAAAATGTGTCATTATTTACAAAATACAATCCTTTTGCAATTGTGGTTAGTATTTATTACAACATACCTTGGTTTGGAAAAACTGTAACATGAAATCATTAGTGGATGATTTGTAGCTAAATACGTAGTTATGCTTTTTAATGTAAGTAAACTTGACATTTTCAGTATGAATGTTTTCCCAGGGCTGGTTTCCGTGTCAGAATTGTATAGCTTCAAAGGCTAAGCTGGACTAATGAGCATAAACTGGCTGGATGGTTTAAATCCTCCTTCACTTCCCCTCTCAATCACACGCTCTTCTTCTGTCACTTCTGTCTCACGGCTCGCTGTATCATTGGCAATCAATCCTTTTTCATCTCCACTGAGGCTCTTGTAAGTTCACTCTGGCCTGACTCAGAGCTGCGTTCATGTTCCCCAATGAGACAATTTAGTGGTGTGTGGTCGTGTGAGGAGGAGGAGGAGGAGGAGGGCACAGGGACACTCATAACTCCATCTGTCTGCACTGGGCCACTCTGCTCCAGGCCACATTACACAGGGATCAGGAGCATCCATGATAGTGTTTGTCAAACTGTGGTACACACTCCACTGGTTTGAATATTTGTTTTATATTGAAGCAAATCGCACTGGCTACGGATACCGACTCAGGAACGGGGCCACCATCAGTCACCTCCTCTACATGGATGAAACAAGCTGTACGCTAAGACAACTGTCATAAGTGTGATACAGTCTGTTTAAAAATTGTTTCCTGGGATTATCTTGCTTTGTGGCAGAAAGGAGTTTATTATTATTTATCGCAATATTACTCTTTAGCAATATATCACACTTCAAAATGTGTTATTGTGACAGGCCAGTGTATAGAAATATTTTTGAGGAGACAAGAAACAGCCAGGCTCTTGTGAATCTTCTCACTCTGCGCTGTTGTGTTCTGCCAGAGGCTTTCTGAGGCTCGACAGGGGATTTCAGAGCTGAAGTTTTTTTAAGTCTTAGTGCAGTGGTGCTGTGCTGCACGCATATATGTTTAAGGTCCCTTTAGCCTTTTCATCATCAAAGAGACCCTTAGCAGTGTGCATTCAAAACTGTATTAAAACAGGGCCCAGTAACAGTCTTCTTTCTTATCTTCTAAATGGAATTTAATTTCAAAAGTGTAATAAGGCTAATTCTTTGTTAACAAAACAAACAAACAAAAAAACAGATACCACTAAGATAAAAAAATATTTGCCTTTTTATTTGGCATCTTGAAAATTGGCATCTTGCATTTGTAACTTTACCTCACTCAGTTCTTTTAAGACTTTTTCTTAAATGTTGCAGGTTTGAAACATTGCCTTGGCAGCAGTGGCGTAGCCTGATTACCTGGGGCCCCGATGCAACAAATGGTGGGGCCCCCTGTATTATTGTGTATTTGTGATACATATATTTACAATGTGGGATGTTTCATAATATATTGCCTGTGCTTCAGACTAAATCTATAAACAAACACAGTGATGCAATGAGGTCACTGGGCTGCAATGGTGAATTTAAAAATGTTACTGAAGCCTACGCTGTGAAGTGGAGGAGGACAGTTGGACATGTTTTACTCAAATATTGATTTTTCTTTGTAAATATGCTCTCCACCTGTACTAAGCCTCTGAACATTAAGACTGACGAGCACTGCCTTCATGTGTGCTAGCTTTCACTGTAGACAGCTTAATCTCCTAATGTATTACTGCATGTTCTTGTAAATGAAGTCCTCCCACAAGACGGGCATGTTTCCATTTTCTGCGGTACAACTAATAATACAGATTTACTATAGAGAATTTTTTCTTTGTCTTTGTAATTGAAATTGAATAAATGTTTGAAGAGAGGAACACTTGTAGCCCAGCTGAATAAATAGTAGATTTCTTTCTGTTGACCTGATTGAACTAGCAGTTTATTGTGAATATTTAATATTTGAAATGTTGGTAAACAGAACACTCCATTCTCTGTATCTGTATTCTACGTACTTCCCTAGTACTGGGTTTTTTCCACCATAACCATCTCCATGTTTGCTTACATGGACATTTGCCTTGAATGTTCCACCAAATGGCATTAAAATGGTTTATTTCAATGGAAACGGGCATCGGCGCAGGAAAAACAATAACATATCCGTTACAATGCAAGTATACAAGCGCAATGGGGGGAAGGTGGTCCCAACTTCCAAAGAAAATTTAAGTAAAACCCTAGCACCAGGGTTCAACACATTTGTTTGTTGTGGATTTGTGCTTGTCTGAATTGGAGAAAGAGATGCATGTTTGTTTGGGGTGCTGTGGGAGAGATGGAGGAGCTGACGGGAGCAAAAGTGACAGAAGAATGGGTCACCCTCTGCAAAAACTAAAACATTCACTCTGTGCTGCGAGTCAGTGTCTAGGCCCTACAGTCGCTACTGGATCTGAGAGACTCAAAGCGCCCACATGTATGCATTATCAACCTCCATGGGGCAAAAGGGCATCGCTGTATCATTTTTTTTAATGGAAAAAAAACTGCCAGCAAAAATAACTGATCAGGCCAACGTGCTGCAACTACAGATATGGTGTTTATTATGCATACATTTATGTGAAAGTGTTTGTGTAGGTATTAATGTATTATAACAATTATTATAACAAGGAACCATGTGCACTCTCTTTACCTCATGGATAGTGATTCAATAGTTTTAGACAAATATTTTTCAATCCAGTGAGTGACTGATATGACTAATTTGTTTAGTCTTTGTTTTTTTATATTTAATTTAATATTTTTTGTGATTCAGATATTTGAGTTTAGTGCTTTGCTTATTTATTTTGTAGAGATCTGACCTGTTTCCCAATCCTTTATTTGTGCACTTGTAAACCACCATGGTTGTTTTGACACGAGCAAACCATGTGTTTCTCTGACTGGTTACTCCTCCTGACAATCGCACCCATCAAAAATTGTGTCTACAGGATATGACGGTTGTAAAAGCCTGTGGTCTTGGCTGGCATACAGGCTATTAGCAGCACCATCCACATAAAATAAAAACGCATAAGCTAGTCTAGACTCGTCTCTAGCCTCTCTGGTGTGACAATCAATAAACATCTTTAATGTGTGTCTTAAAGCTGTGGAGAAATGCCAGCTCGGCGTGAGTCCAAGGTCCTCTGCACTCAGACATCAGGGTCTCGGGGAAAAGCACATCGGACACTCCTGGGACGATTGTGATGCTTTTAGGGTGTAATGCGTCTAGTGTATTTATAGATCTAGAGGGACGCAGAGTGCTCTCCTCCTCTTCTGCGTGCTTCTCTCATGCCTGCTCCCATCTTGGTGTTGTGTTCTCTGTTTTATCAAATTGCACAGTGAGAATCAGGTACTGGAGTCCAAACGCACACAGCCAGAATGTCAATGTCACGGACCATTAGCCCCGGCTGAATTACAAGAGGAGCCTTTTTTATCGAGGTGCTGAATATGTAGCGTGCTTTACTCAATCATGTTCCTCCATATTTGTGTTACTATTTTATAGCCCAAATGTACCAATACAGTGAACAATGCAGAGGGTCCACCACTTGCTTGTCCCCACGGTTACCGCTTTGCCTAGATTGTTCCACAGTATGGCATTAAACATCAATCTCTATGGAAACAAGCAAGGGGCACCATCAGGCTATTTGTTTAAATTTATGTATTTTTCAATTCAATAATAATATTTATTTCATTCATTAAAACAAAACAAGTCATTGTAACATATCTGCAGACAGTATTACAGATTTGGTACAATTTGGTACATGAATCAAAGGGCACAGAAAGAAGCAAAAGCTATGTATTTTTTATAATTTTTTTTATTTTTTGCAAAAGCATCTGCAGTTGAATAACTTAAATCCCATACTGTAGAATATTCCAAAAATGCATTACTATTTTTATGGAGACACCCACCAAAGAAGTTACATGAACTTTTAAATAGATTCACTAAACATACTTTAAATATGTGATTAAAGTTTTCTCATTAACTTACATCATCAGTGTATTCACAAACTAGTCAGCATCTCATCATAAGTTAGGTCATAGTCCTCTCATATTATAATGATCTAAGGACTAAGAACCACTGTGTATAAACCACAAGGCTCCTCAATGAAATATCAATCAAGAAAACACAAAGAGCTCAGTTACATCGTGGTCAATGGGGGTGTCAGTATTGCCACTCTCAAATGAGTCTGTCATGTCTGAAACATTCAGACACTTCTGTTTAGGGTTAATTAACTGACCATGGGCTTCTTAGTCAAACCTGATTTCATTAGTATAGAATGCAATTATAGGTTAGATTAAAAATGTTATCACAATAATTTATATAACAATAGAAATGAGAATGCATAGAGTGAGGATATTTGGGAGCGACTAGACCGTTAAATCTGCCTTTTCACTTTTCATCCATAATGTTTTTGTAGTGCAAAATCCTAATACATCAACAATTCAACCAACAATTTCTTGCACTTTCTTTCTCTCACTGACAGTATGGAGTGTGCTTGTCCTTTCTGTGGACTATTTATGACTTCGTTCCACACAATAGACTTGATGAATCTAATTTGACCAATTCAACTCACTGTAAATCTCTATGGGCCATAATTTCCCTTTTAAAGATCTGTGCCCTCTAAAAGATGATTCAGTCAAGTCCTGGTGCTTGTGTGTTTTGAGCTTTGAAAAATTCAAAACCCACAGATTCTTTCTTCTGTTTCTTGTCTTCTGCTCTACTTTATATCTGTAGCATGTAGGTCATGTGAGCCTTTCCAGTCTATAGCATGATTCAGCTGAAATGCTGCAGGGGTGGAAATATAATTGGATTTTTGACAGAACAATTTAAGATGCTCAGTTACAGTATATTGCTTTAGTCTTAAGTCTTTAGTCTTAGTCTTAAGGTTTTTAGTCTTAAGGTGCTTGTCACATTTTCTTTTTTACAAAACTAGCAGTAAAACAATTTTCTCAAAGCTATGTTTGTTACCTTGTTATGTTGGTTACATTTGACTAAACACAATTTATAAGTATTAACACTTATACAGTTCACAGTTTTTGTCTTATCTGGGTTTTTGGTTAGCCTTGCCAGCAAGATGAAGTCTCACCATTTTTGTGAGTTCAAACTCTTGTTAGCAGACGCTGCCAGCTGAAGCATCGGCATGTGATAGGTCCAAACTGACCAATTACAGAGCACCACACACAGTGGTTTGGGTAGAAGCCAGCTCCCAACAAACCAAAAACAAACACCAGTTTTAGCAGAAATTCAGACTATTTTGTGCAGAGGGAAGCACATTGTGCACTTGTGGAGGGTAAAACACCTGCGCTTTTCTATTAACTGGATTTGACCAAAGTTTGACTTTTGGCATGTTTTGCTGTTGTGATGCTTCGGCCAATCAGTGTGAAGTATTTATTCATCACTGGCTCTGCATTCAGTGAGAGTCATCCCAGACTCATGTATAGAGCAATGTTCAGTCGTAGCAATGCACAATATGAAATAATAAGTGTTGTTTTATATATTTATGTATTCACTGATGTAAATTGGTTTGTTTGTCAGTAATTGTATATTGTATACTGGATAGAAGCATAACATTATATAGTTGCACTCATATTCCTAATATTGAATGATTTAACTTCTAGTGTTTTAGTTTCACAGTTACCTTACCTAACCATAACAGTTTAAGTATTGCACTACATAAGGATACCTCCAGCTCTGCCCTTGTTGATAATGTATAACTTGCTTCATTAGAGGTTATAAAAAAATAAACTTAAATACAACATTACACCACAGTGTGTTGAAATGTTACTTATAGTTGTCATTTGTGGATATTTTGTCCACCCATCCAAAAACTCCCTACCATTTTCTGTGATTGACAGCACAACCTTGAACCCTGTCAGTTCAGTGTTTCAAAAGTGGAATTAAAATACAGCTCTGAATCCAAAGCACTTAGAAATATAAGACCCTTTTCACTTTGGGCCAACAGTCTGATGAGAGTGATCCATCAAACAGAGACCTGGTCGCACTGAGTTTCAAAGCCAGTTTTCTTTGTGCTGGGGGCAGATTGAAGTAACACACAATATAACCCCAATTCAATTTCTTCTAAATAATTGTATCTCATACATTTTAATAATGTTAAATGAGCTACTTTAGCCTTTCCTTGCATATTTAGATCAATGTTAGTACTTTTATATTTAACTAGGAAGTACATCTGGGTGTTGCAAATAAATCTTTACTTAATTATTTTAACAAAATAAAAACAACTGAAGGTGAGCTCAATAAATTTACATAGATTTAGAGCACATTCAGGTAAAACAGTGCTGCACTTTTATTACAAATACAATCATGAGACATCTGAGCTATGCACCTCATATAGGTTTTAAATAGCACTCATATTTCAGGCCCACCTCAGTGTCTCCTGATACAGGTTACCTTAATGACTGCTAGCACACTAACACTGTGTGTGTGTGTGTGTGTGCGTGTGTGTGTGTGTGTGTGTGTGTGTGCGTGTGCGTGTGCGTGTGCGTGTGCGTGTGCGTGTGCGTGTGCGTGTGCGTGTGCGTGTGCGCGTGCGCGTGCGCGTGCGCGTGCATGTGTGTGTGTGTGTGTACTGCTATACTGTGCCTTTATAATTCTTGTTTGTGAAGTTTAGAGGATTGGACTGTAATGGGGCTCCTGGGCCCTCAGGAGTCAATAAGAGGAGGGGCTTCACAAACTTTTAAGTGGAAGCATTTCACCAAACTCTTCATGACCCCATTTTCTGTTTTCTGTTGGAGCAGCATTTTATTGTTTGCATGAATTAGATTAGAAGCAGCATAATGAAGCCACCTACCTGTCTGTTCCTGATTGACACTCAAAGCTTCTTCTTCTCTCTCTAAGTTATTTTTCAAGTCATGTTAGAAAATCAAACAGTGAAACATGGTCATTAAAGGGCCCTCTATCTTCTGATCTGTTGTAATGTTGTTTCCTCATCAGAAACATACCTGGAGTTGTGTTTTGTTTCATTCTCATGTTTAACACACAACCCTGCATATTTAGGCTGAGTCCTTCTCTCAAACAGAAAACACCCATCATCTTGTGATGTCGTATGGTAATACAGGAAGTGCTTCACTGTGTTTTTAAACTCCATACACTTCATTTCTTCACTGGAATCATTTTGGATAATTTCAGCTCCCTAAGAATAGAGAATCTACTGAACAAAAGATAAATGGTAGCTGTTAACTTGAAAAGTCTCACTACATGACATCACAGGGTGGAACAGAGTATTTTGAGCTTTGGAGATAGACACACTAATGATAAGGCTTTATTCAAACATGTGTGAATGAAACAAAACACTACTCCAGGTATGTTTTTGAGGAGGCAACAGCAATATAAAATCAAGCCAATTTTGCGTAATATGGGGCCTTAAACACTCAAGCAGATAAACCAACATGCAGAGGAATTAAAGCATCTCCTATGCTTAGATCCACCACAGCAGTAAAACCATCAGCCACTTTAATCACTCATCATAATGGCATTTCAATTATTTAAGTGTTTTGTTGTTTTTGTTAGTTTTACTCTACAGTTCATGGGTTTGTTATCATATCATATTATTGTATCAACAACTTAACCCAGATTTTTTATGTCAGATGCATTTTCTATGGACAAGGCTTTGCTGATTTGCTTGACATTTGTGAATTGTGGAGATCCTAATCCGTGTTGACTTTGTGAGACGCTGTGGTAATAAGATGCATTGGATTGGAGATAAAGAATATTTATAACTACAGGTTTTATCTCCAGATGTTATTTATGGTGCAGAGAAATGTGGCCAAATAGGAAGAGAAGTAATATCCTTTGACTGTTCAAGGTTACACATTAGTGAAGATTTTCTACATTAAAATGCCAAGGGCTCACAAAAAGGATGTTCATGAATCTCATAGACTCTCATTCACTTTTAGAAGACTGTAGTTGGAAAATGTCCCAGATTTGTGTTGTTGCAATACATAAATGCAAAACTCAGATTCCAATAATATAGAGACAAAGATAATGTTTTATTATATCTCTAGTTCTAATCAAGACTATTCAAAAAGATCCATCCATTATAACAAACTGACAACTAATTTATTCCCATTAAAAAGCACAATAAATAAATACATGTTTTGTTTTTGATTGTTTTTTATTATGATATTAGTCTTTGTAGTGTCTTGAACAAAATACTGATGCACTACTGAAGATAATGTGGACGTCAGTTTCCACTTTGCCTGCTTTAGTCCGATAAGTGTCGAGCTGTGGAGATGTGATTCACTGGTGTGGTCCATCTGTCATCACTCTTCTGCCAGAATAACACAGTTACAGCTACTGTTTCTTTTTACTTGTTTTTCTGTTTGTCCATCCACATGACTAACTGTGGACGTGAGGGTTTAGATTGTCACCATGACTTTTAGTGGTGTCTGCTGTCTTCCATTTAATATCATTTTATCTTAAATGAGCTCTCCATGGCTAAATCAGCATTGACCGATTATTGTTTTAGTGTTGTTATCAGCAAGTATGCAAGTTTGTGAGTTTCTAAATAAGTCAAACAGTTTTCTCAAAAGTTACTATATACAATAAAATTAGAAAACTTGATCTATTAGGCCCATTTACTTAAAAGTGCATTGTGTAACATTTCTGGTGGAAGGTCCGTCAAATACCTTTCTCCATTAGATGTTATTGCTTTGACTGAAAAGTTGACACTATGGTATTAAACCATTCTATCTTCATGGAGAACAAACCAGACCAAGTTAACAGGTCAGATCTCTGGAGAAGAAACCTTGCTCACGGTAAGAAAACCTGTTTTTCTAGGTATTTTTGAGTCATAAAACCAAATGTAATTGAATACATGTGTGGTAGAGCTGTTTAATGTTATACTGTGGAACACCAGAAAAATTATACAATGCACTTTTAATTTTTGAGGTATTATTCACCAAGTTTCTGTTCTTTTCTTTTTGTATGTTGAGTCTTTTTGAGAATAGTTATTTTTGATAAATGTTTTTTTTTTACCTTACAGAATACATACCAGGGAAAACATTGTTTCCTGTAATTGTTTAGAATCCAAATGCTTCTAAAATTGACAAGCGATGTTCATGTTCACAAATAGAAATTCATTTTCAGCAAATATCCAAGACCTGCTTCCTGTGAACTCCTCCACCGCTGCAGCAGCAGTCCCAGTGGAGCGAGTGTTTCCACTGTATAAGCATGCAATGTATTCACTATTTATGAGAATTCATGTCGAATTCATCGCTGCTTTATCCCGCCTGTATCTCTGTGTGTGTGAATGACCACAGATGTAAACAGCTCTGTGATCAATACAGCTATCCCGAGATTAACCAAACAAGCCTTAATGCCTAATTTGGACATTAATTAGTCTATGTGTTAGTCGACAAAACCCTCTGATTTCCCATGATGCACTGCACAGTTTAAAGTGGGATCCAGATGTAGTGCGGTGGAGCTTATAACTAGGTGGAGATGGGATCATTAGGGTTTCACAGTAAACAATAAAAGCAGCTTGTTTGGTTGGTTAGTATTTTACCTGCTTTCTCAGATACACAATTTGCCATGCATTATTTATGAATGTATAGATTGCGTAAGGTCCTTAGAGATATTCTTTACATTGGCTTTTTCATCACACAGTATACAGTATGGGCTTTAAAGCATGTCTTGTTGATCGCTCTATAATCGTGTTTCTTCCCATGATCCTATAATATTTAAATTGATGTTTTGGCCATTATGCAAAATTAGAATATCAAGTATGCCATCTATACTAAAAAGTAACGTGCTGGAAAAAAAAGGATACAAAATTATATATTAGGACACAGAAAAGGGACACTTTTGTCCAGATGACTGTTCCTCTCCTCTGCTCTGACACATGATGTGCTGACCCGAGCTGACCAGTCCTTCTGTTAAGCTACACTCAGGCCTTTGATTGACACACAAAGGTGACTGAGAAGTGCAGTGTAAATGTTGCTGTAGCTAAACTTGAATTTCCATCAATAAAGTATTTCTTCCTCTCTCCTTCTCTCTCCCTCTCTCTCTTTCTCTCATTACTCATTACATCACATTGACTGGAAACATTCACATTGCCATTTTATTCTTTTTTTTTCTTTTGATCATTTTCTGTTCATCCACTGCAACCGCAATAAGCTATGTGACTGGAATATGAATTAAGCAATGTGAAAAAACAATAAACCCATGAATAAGTACTAAATAAAAGGTCAATGCGCACATTTTAAAACAATTTCTGTGAACGTTTTAATAATGCAAGTGTAAAGGGTAATGATTGGAGGTGCTCTGGCGCTGTTGACTTCTGGGCGTCCTCCTCCTTGTACTTCTACTGTGTCCACTCCTTTTGGGTGGCTGGACCTTTGAACATTAGGAGATGCAATTCCTCTCATGCTGAGAAGAGTTCAGAGAACAGCTCCTGCACCTTCCTGGACAGTTTCTCATTTTCTTTGTTGGTTAGATCCTCACCAACATCAGTGGTTTGAGTTTTTCTTTCATCTTCTCATGGACTTTACTGGTGTTACTGGAGATTGTTGTTCACTTTATTGTTATAGAGATATCTCATCCTTATACGCACTAACTTCCAGCTCTTTACCGTTAGTCTGGAGAATTGCTTTGAGCCCTTTCAACTCCCAAGTCTTTTTTGTTAGTCTTTTCAGTGACTTTTTGGAGTTGACAAGCTCTTGTTTAGTCACACATTTTCCTGTATTGTAAAACTATACAAGTACTAGATCACTTTATATGCATTTTCTTGGTCATGTAGTTTCTTGTCCTTCTTCTGAAGACTACATGTGAGTTTATGCAACTCCAAGTTCTTTTCTTCTCTCTCTCTTTCTTCCTCTCCTGAGTCTTAAGCTTGTGGTCCAAAGAATTGTGTCATTGGACCTGATCTACAAGCTTGGCCCTTGTCTGCTCTTCACCAGAGTGCTGTTCACCAGTGTCTTAAAAACAGAACTAATGATGGGCATAGATCAGTTTTTTTAATCTAGATTAATCTCACAGCAAATATTTAGATTAATCTAGATTAAAATGACTCATTCAGAATATGTGCGCTACCTAAGTAATGACTACAAGTAAGTCCTTGAGAAGAGGTTTCTTAAGACAAACATAATGTCTTGGTAATTTGTGATGTTGTTGTAATTACATGCTAAGTAGTTTTAAATTGTGTAATTTAAAATGACATAACTGCATACCTAAAGCGAAGGAGTGAAATTCCAAGATAGTATCGATGAGGTGCACAGTAATGCCGAGGTAGTTATCGTTGTTGACAGATGTGCAGTGGTCCTCGGTCAGTGCTGCACACCCCGCCTCTACCATCTTTTTATCCTTTGCGTCTTTCTCTGTGGCATACTGCTCATGTATTCTCCTAATGATAGTTCACCTCACTGGCAGTTTGTAAGATGGGTCACCTGTGGAAGCCTGGAGAACAAGCTCGAGCCCATCATCCTCAACCACGCTGATGGGTCGGCAGCTAGTGGCAATCCTCTGAGCAAGAAGATTAGTTAGCTTGTCTGAGCTGTGCTGACGGGCTCGCCTCGGCTGCACTCAAACAAAGTAGTTTGACAGCGACTCTTCCCCAGCGTTTCAGTGCTTGACCCGGCATCAGCGTTCGTTAAGTGATGCTTTGCGTTTAGGTGGTACTTGAGACTGGTAGATCTCCTACAGTAAACTAATTTTGCATTGCATAAAGTGCAATGCAAAATTAGACTAGAGTAGAGTAGAGTAGACTTGTCAATGTCTCCATTGGGAAGCTTTTTAAAAATGAATTTTCCCTGAAGCAAACCCCTCGGCTTCGTAGCTGCATCCATGTTGGCGTGTGGCGTTCGTTGTGTATTTCACAGTAGCTACAGGTTCGAAAACTCGTTGCCCCCTACAGTGCATTTCGGCGAGCTACATTCGCGCTAAAGGTGAAAGTCATCATAGTTCGCTTAATATAGACCCAGCTCTCTGCCCAACTTTGAGAATAGATTAACGGCTAAATTCTTAATATCGCCGAATAAGAGTCCCACATTATCGCAGCACGTTAACGCCAATAAAGGGCCACCACTAAACAGAACATAGGCACTTTTACATTTGATACAATGTGGCATCTTCTGCGTAGAAATAATAGAAAACAATATTATTATATTATCGATTTATTTTAAGTATACTGCACATCAAACACTGAAAATGTATCACTATCCATCTGTTAGGGTAACAGCATTTATGATAATCTACATTCATCTGTGTTGAAAATACTAGTATGTGTGTTGTATGTACTATTTGGGATTTGTCTCCTTTGCCTTCTCACAAAGACTATACCTACCTAACCTAAAGCATGTTTGTACACTTTCATTACAATATAACCCTTTTGTATCGTATCACTGCTTAAAAATCGAACTCAAGTGAATCTTTTTTTTTGTAATCAAGGAAAAAGAACTTCATCCACAACAGAACTGAAAGTGGCATTATATTATTTTTAATGCTCTTTATTTAGCTTTTAATCCAAAATGTTCCCTCAGTAATCTGTACTGAATCCTCCTCCTCATCATCCTATCACCTCTTCTATCTTCTGTCACAGACTTTACCATCTCCTTGTTTTTAATGTTTCTTTTCTTTCCCCAGTGCACCCCCATCGAGGGCCACGGCTTTGTGTTGGACAAGTACAAGTGCCAGTGTCGCCGCGGGTTCTACCATCCCAATCGAGTGGCTCTCAATGGATACAAAAGTAGGTTACAAATCCCCTCGTGGGGTACAAAAATACAGAGTGGATTGTGCTGTCAGATAACATAGCTTGAATCTTTTAGAATCCTGCTGTAGAGATTTACTAAGAAAAGCTGCTTGATTTTTGGATAGAAGTGCTAAAAGAAAGTATTTCAAATCTCATTAGTCATACATTTAAAAAAACTTTTTAAAAACTTTGACTCAGGAGTTATTTTTCACATTCAGCACATTAGAACAAAAGAGGTCGGGATCACAAATGAATAAACAAGTTAAAAAATAAATAGCACAATGATAAAAGTTATTGCGCCAATCAAATGTAGCTACACTAAAAAGTACTACAAAAATCTACATATGTCTTCATCAGACATAGGTTACTCTTAGCTCTCAGCATTGCAAGATTGTAAAGTATAGAGTATATGGGGTCACCATAGTCAGGTTGGCAGATTTTTAAACCAAATGCCCTTTCAGTTGCCACCAGCTAAACTGCAGTGACTTGAGTGGGCAACATGGTCTTCATGGACTTGTACTGGCAGCAGGAGCCCTCCACTTTGTTGACATTGGTTTCTGGATCTCTGGATTTAGATGATTTTAACCTACCATTTATTTTCTCCACATCATCTCACAAACTGCCAATTTTACTTTTTGGATATCACAAAATAGCTCAAACCCAGCTGCTAGTTTTTTTCTTTACTATGAAGTGAAAAATGTTATATTTTCCATATTACGTGTGTGTTGGATTCAGACAGCTGCACTTTGACACCTTGACTGAGGACCCTGTAGTGTCTTTAGGTAAAAAACTCATGAAGGAGACATCAGGAAACAAGACAGCTCCAGCCCTGCCTGCTCCAATATGGCCGCCCGGGGGAATGAGACAATCAGCTTTATTGTTGTGCAGCACAGTGAGGCCAGAAGTGAAAGTAGTCAATCTGTGGTCGGCATCAGTGAATACAATCCAGGAAAACAATTTAGTGACGTTTCCATAACAACGGGCCAAAAGGACAGAAGTATCAAAGAACGCAGAATGTGAGCGGGAAGCTGGAACACCAACAAATGAACTCTAGGAATGCGCCACAAATGTCTATAAAATGAGTCATTGACTTTTCTACTACATTAATTTGACAGTGTGTCCATATAGATTGTATAGGAGCACTTAGAGGAGCAGTATTCATAAACTTGGAGAAGCCATAGTTTGGGTAACAACCTGTGACGGAGTATTCACCACCGCAGTGAACCCACACACACTTCCAAATAGGGCATCACGATTTTGGAAAAAACAACAAAAAAACAAATTGTGATTTTTTTTCTGACAAGTATTGCGATTTGATTTCTTATTATGTTGGAAAAAGTAGGATTTTGTTCAGAGTACACATTGTAAACAGCTTCAGGAGCATCATTGTTTGAAAGAATGAAATTTGAAATGATAAACAACAAGACATTTTTCAATAAACGGGAAATATTATTGTATACAGAGGACATTCTAAATAACTGCAGTCTTTGTGATTTGATAATTTCACTTTCTCAAATTTAAATTCAATTACAATATTTTGTGCAGGTCAGCAAAGTTACAGATCCTCATGTACTTAAGGGTTTTCTTAATTACTGCTCATCTTTGTTTCCGTTTACATACAAGATTATTTTTCTGGGATATGCTCAACCCCAGATCCTCAGAGGACATTTAGTGACCCCCTTGACACCCAGACCAGACCTTTGGCCCCAAGGCTTTACTAATCAAGAGATATTTGAAAAAAAACTTCTCATTATTGTTCCAACTGTATGAAAGTGGGTGTAAATACAGCATATGATTTCAGTTTTGTACTGGGTTCTACTTTGTTGTATTATGTTGAGTGTAATGCCAAAGGGCTGCTCTGTCAGGGTTCACACTGACTCCACACCTCTGACACTTCTCTCACTCTGGAGACAAGTGCAAACAGGATATTCTATTTTTATCGAGACTTCAATTCACTGTTTATATCAATTTATATCAAATATCACTGTTTGTATCATTTAAAATAAAGCAATGTCCTGACTCAGTCAAACCCCTGAATATAGGTTAACTGACTTGTATGTATTTGCCGATACTAATAAGACTTTGAGTAGTCTATCCTAAATACACTGCTCTAAAAGTTGCAAAAGTTGAAATTATTTTTAAAAATATTACCACCAAATTTATTTAATAACAAGACTGCTCCATCTGCTTCTTTTTTGTTTGTTTTAAACTTAATGATATTCATTATTTAAACTGATTGGGTCTGTAAAACAATACATTGTAAAGCCAGTCACACAGTAGTGGAGGGAATCAATTCAAACATAAAATAAATTGTCTGACTTGTACCACACACGTTCAGGAGTTCTTTTATATGATCAATAATAACTTCATGATATAATTAAGGGTATCAAAATGCAATAAAAGGTTTTATTGAATTGGATGTGTTTTCGCTGCATTATGGTCTAATATATGTCTCCATTAAACATATTGATTTATAAAGTGGCATAAACCCAATAAGATTTGGTGTGGTTACAACTGCAATTACTCAATATTAAAATGTTACGTAACAGTGAAAAGCCCCCCCTAAATTATTGTTGCAAGTTGAATAGTTAACTAATTCTCTCATTAGATCAAGAAGACTAATGACACAACAAACTGAGATAACAAATCAGACCCGACCTCCATAACACTC
>KN501744.1:51274-65276 GCA_000787155.1 Scartelaos histophorus | reverse complement strand
ATTTCTTGATGTAAAAATGCCCCGGTGGTGACGTTGCTGGTGCTGTGTGTGCATATTGTATGAGCCCTGGGATTTAGCTGGGGTTACAGCATATCAAGCACGAATCCACAACAAGCTGCTCACAGTATTTCTCCAAAAATAAAGAATAACAGGTTTATAAATACACTATAGTGGTGTTTAGAAAGCAGCCCCCGTCAGATTAGTCTTCACTGAGTTGTGTAATCGACCAGGAGTATTATTATAAAAATAGTTATGCATTGGCTTTAGCTCATTATTTTCACCACAAATAACAATACAAAACCATTCCTTAGTAGAAGGTGAATCACTGTGGTTTTAGCAGTATCAGTTCTTGTAGCAGTCATGTGACTAGCAGCACTAACAGTTGTATGAATACATAATACAACACCAATTATCTAATTTTTTACTGTTACTAAACTCTCTGAAGGGAATTGACATGAGTCTTTATGCTTATATCAGGCTGTATCAGATTCCCTTTTGTTCGTCGACGCTTCATAATTACAGGTTGCTTTTTGTCATTATCTCTCCAGCTCAGTGTGATTGAGATGATGATGTTGTCTTGCTGATCAGCTGCGCTTTAAAGGAGACACAAGTGCACCTACACATTTGAATTAATTACACTGACAAATCAACACAAACTCCAGACTCAAGAGATTTGAGAACTCCTCAAAGAAGACGCTTCATGTAACATAACAAACATAGTTCATATCTTACACATTTACATGTATCTATAGTTGAAAAATGGCTCTGTGACTTTTTAAACCTAACATTTCTGACCTGAAGTCTGAATTGTACAGTGGGTGGCAAGATATATCACTCAAAATACGAGTTTGCGTAAAGCTCATTAAAGTCTATTGTATATTATATGTCCTCTTAACCTTCAGTATGTAATGCCCTATGTATTACTGTAGGTAAGGACAGAGAAGACCCCTTGGAGGGCTCCACCAGGTGCCTGCCGTGTCGGGACGGGTGCCCCTTCTGTCAGGACGATACCCCGTGTGTGGTGCAGGAGGACGGGGCGCTCAAGCTCTCTGTGGCCACTCTGCAGGGGCTCTGCATGCTGCTGGACCTGGCCTGCATGGTGGCCCTGTATCACCTCCGCAGAAATAAGGTGAATGTTTTTTATATCTGATCTAGGAGCGTCAAATGCAGTTAAACCTAAATACGCATCATTATCCTTTTAGAGCTGATCTGTGTTTGAGCTCCTGAGAATCACTCTCCGATAATTACCCACAAAATCCTTGGCCAAAACTGACTTGAATTGTCCAGTTCTCTATTTATAGACTTCACACTGCCTTGGTCTTTCCCACATTTTTCAGTGCACAAGGAATGTCCCAGGAGAGTTGTGAATTTACATAAAAGACCCAACATTTTCATGTG
The DNA here is from genome assembly GCA_000787155.1 of Scartelaos histophorus. Taxonomy (NCBI): domain Eukaryota; kingdom Metazoa; phylum Chordata; class Actinopteri; order Gobiiformes; family Gobiidae; genus Scartelaos; species Scartelaos histophorus. The sequence goes on along the minus strand of KN501744.1, from coordinate 63,878 downwards.
GAATATAACACGGTAATTAAATGAACCGCAGAAACTGGTGCCGTCACTCACTTCAGGCAGTATCAGAGAAACACCAATTTAGCAATACTGTGCTGTGCTCGCCTTGAACCATGTGGTAGATTGTTGTTCAGTAAGTTGAAAATTTAAAAAACATGAAAACATGTTCAGAAAAATTCATTCTCACACTTCTCAGTTAATTTATCATGGGAGTAAAATGAATAGATTGAAGACTTTATTTTTTCAATGGACTGACTGAAGTGTCCTCTCATACAGAGCATCCGCACATCTGGACTGATTCTGCTGGAGGCCATCTTATTTGGGGCTCTGCTGCTCTACTTTCCAGTAAGTATGATTTTGTGGTGTATTCTAAGTATGTCTCACAAAGCTATCATAAAAAATAAGAAAAATAAGGGGTGGTGGGAGGACTTTATTTTCAGTCATTACCCTATTCACCTTTTTCACCTGATCTTCTGTGGTTGGTTGGTTTATTATATCTCTTTGCCGTCTCTCTGTGTCATCTGGTGCGATTTATCTTTCCAATACACGTGACAAGATTGCAATAGAAATATGAGCCACACACAACCACCAGCTGTAGATCACTTTACCCCCAGGTCTTATCCAGCATCATCAAAACACATTAGCTTTAGAAGTGGCAGAGAAGTGTAGCAACTAAATACTTTCAGACCCATGGGTAGATTTTATTTAACAAGCTGTAATACTAGTTTGTGGGGTTATTGTCTGTAAAAGATTAGTAGGATAATAGAATAAAATATCTTTACTCTATACTGTACTGTTGAAATTCATCTTTGGCTCTCCACATTACAAACAATGGCGCATTTCAACTCCTGATGCATTCAGAATGTCTTTGCCAATGGGATTCTGCAGCGCCACCTGGAGTGGAGAGGCTCAAACTGCAGGGTCAGAGAGTGAGGGTCTGACGCTATGAACTTTGCTTTACTCACTGTCCTGTCGCTCAGAGTTTTTTTGGATCTTGGTGACCAGTGAGACAATTTTGTAAAATACTTGTTAATACTCTGCAAACTATTATGACTTTAGTTTAAAGTTTTAAAAATAACTCAAGGGCTGAATCCACCCTAGTCTCTAACTTCACTCACGACTTGGTGAAATCTAATGCATTTCGATTTCGATTAATTTATTTGACTTTGTTTGTTTGTTTGAGCCATGACATCCCATACAAATCAGTAGTATCAGTGTCACGTTGTTAATATAACAGTATAAAACGTATGTACAAGGGAAAAAGATTACGCTGGATGTTATTCATATTATATTTATTTATGTATTTATTTATGTATTTATTTATTTGATAGGGACAATGCACATTAATGAACATAAGTATAAAACAAATGTAAATATGCCAGATTTTAGCTACAAAGCTCATTTTCATCCGTAGTCCCTAGAGAGGCAAATACATAAAATACAACATACAACACAAGCAGCACAAAAACAAAGTCTAGTGGTCACATGACGGGTTGGTTTTTCAACCATAGTTTGAGTTGTGTTTTAAAGTTGATCAGTGTAGGGCTCCTGTATGTGCAGAGGAGACTGGTCCAGATGTTAGTGGCCCCCACAGAGACACTGTTCTGTTATTAATTGCATTAATTCATTGTTAATCGCACCATTGGACTATATTGACTTATTGTTCCAAATATAAAAGCTGAAATAATATATTTTGGGGCTCAGTATCTATCTTTTAAATATTTCTTAATTCTGCTTTCTTGCTGCCCATGCCCTTTAATAATGTTGTATATTTAAAATGTGTTCACTGGAATTCTCTTGCTTTGAGGTTATTATGTCAATGGCATAAAGTAGTTTCAGTATTATTGTTATTGTATTGCGGTGCATCTCTGTTGCAATATATCATACTTCAAAATATGTTATTGTGTCAGGCAGGCCTACACATTAGTTTTCTATATGTGCTCCTATGGCAGTTTGCACTGTACTCTTGTGTATTTGCACACGTCCCACACTGCACCTGGTGGGCTGCATCAGAAGTCCAACTTTAGCCCACAAACAGATGGATGAAACCTGCGCGCCATGTCGGGAGATATGTGATGTAGCGGGGGAATTCAGTCTCCTCAAATACCCGCTCAGACTGCCAAAGACAAAGGCCTGGATGGATTCCTGCCATTTGTTAAAAAATATGAGAGCAGGAAAATGGAGGACGAGCTTCAAAGGATGATCTAACTCTGGGGACGAGAGGGTTTTGTTCTTCCTGGAGTGAATTCTACCGTTATAGATATATTTACAAAAGAATCAGGCATTTGTTAAGTCACAGTGGCCAGTTTTTACATGGAAGGTATTTCAAGTATTTAAATCTGCATCTTGGCTTTGACCCCATGGTTTCTTTGTGAAATTTGCATGTTGTTTTAACCCTTTTTTATTTATAAGCAGCTATGATTATTTTTGATGAAAAGGACCATGCACTTCTGTGATTGGTTAATCCATCTGTCAGTCATTCCCTCTGAAGTCAGTGACAGGATATGGCTCCATATTGACTCATCTTTGTAAAGTTTTGTCAAAGTGTTTGGTTCTGGTTGGATAAAGTTGTGGAAAAGGCAAAGGCTGGTGGTGAAATGATCCACTAAACAATGTAAACTTACAGATAATATGAACTACACATATTCCAGTTTAGGGATAAAAAACATAATGATCCAAATGTTGATTTTATTGCATAATAGTACAGTTCATTGTGGCATTTTAGTCTTTCTTGGCTCAATGGTGTTATGGCTTCAGCTTTTCAGACCGACGCTTCATTTTACATCCATTTACCATAAACATTTTGTTAGAGCAGTGATGAAACTGGCGACAGAGATGTTTTACTGCTGGTCCTAAAACCTGATGAGAATTGGGAGATTTATGACCCCTGTAGTTGCCGCGGTCACCTCATGCGACCACACCTCGGCTCGCACACATTTCTGCTCTAAATGGATTTTGTATTTTGCAGCTAACCACCCACTGCTCCATCCAGCCCAAGGACCAAAAATAGCTCCCCTAAAATGTGCTGCTACTCTTTTTGACTTACACACACTTGAACACACTTAAGGGCTTTTTCCTCCCTTAGCGCCTCCACTCTTCATCTTTTCTCTTTTAGTGCTTCGAGTAGACCAAATCTGTGCTCATATGAAAGCTCTGCTCAAAATAGAAATGAGTAAAACTGAAGTAAAAGACATCATTGCAATAATTACATGTGCGACGTTACGCTAATCACTAACCCATGCTGAAACAACCATTATATGGATCATTTTTATTTGTCTTGCTTTATAGATCAGTTTTAAATGTGTAATGGGCTTTTCAATTGCATGTCTCTGTGGACATGTATTGCTTTTTTTGGGAAAGTTTTGGAGTGTGGCATTAAACCTTTTTATCTTCATGAAATACTACCTGTAATTGAATAAACATGAGAGAGAGCTGTTTAATGTCATATTGTGGAACATTCCAGGAAGAACAATGACATCTCCATAGAAACAAGCAGGTGACGGACCTCCAACCAAAAAGTTACATAGTACATCTTTAAATAATTACAACACACTGACTTTTATAATGTGTTTAGTAAATTGTAGCAGTGTAATCTTTATTATTTAATGTTACATCTTTATGATTTTTTTCTTCTCAATGTTTCCCCTGCATTTTGAATGGGTTTTGTCGAATGTCAAGGGTTTTCAAGTTATGTCATATTCATTTTTGTGTTTTTATAATTGAAGTCAGACAGCCAAATCTTACCATATAGTTATTTCTGTTATTACTAGGCCTGTCATGAAAAAAAATTCAGGCACAATATATTTCTACAGAGAAATAAGGTGAAATTATATTAAAAATATTTTATGCCACTGAGACAAAGCAGGATTATCCCAGTAAATAATTTTAAAATAGACAGTATATTTAAAAGGCCTGAGCTCCAACAATTAAACAACAGAATGAAGCAATAATTACCCAAAGAAGTTACTTATTACAACCTTTACTACTCCATTTTTTTATTGTATTACAACTAAAATAAAAAAAATCTACCCATTATTGCAAAGTAAATGTACATACAGTGAATACTGACCTACAAAACATATATAGAAAGATATAATATGTATTGTGACAAGCCTAACTATTACTATTTTGTGTACTTCTGAAAAGCTCAAACTCCGTATTCAAATCTAATATACATATCTGAGTAAAGATGTCTGTTTTAACTCCAATAATTTTCTTTTCCTGAATCTGTATCTCTGCTTGTTGTGTGCATTTCCATATCCCCCCTTGTCCCTCTATCTGCAGACTCTCTCTCTTTTCTCTTCTGTTTGCCCGACTGCTCAGCCCCTCTCCTCCCCGCTCAGCTGCTCGATGCATTTTTAAACACTCCATCAAGTTCTAGCACAAGTTGTTTTAAAAATACATCCACTGATTAATTGATGGCTGAGGCGAGGGAGGCACAGCCGGAGAGCCACCTTCTTTATACTGTTTTATTATTGTTGCTCTCCCCCGTGGCTCATAGACTGCTGTTTAGACGTGTCTGTCTGGAAATAGGATAAAGTTGGGGTGTCGTAAGTGCCGTTTTGTGGGTATGTGGGTGGAAGTGCCGTCCTGGCCTAGAAATGGTTCTGCTCGTGTGATTTATTGTTTTGTAGTGGAATCGTTAGGGGGATGTTGAAAAGGGAAAATGCTAAATACAAGGGGATATGCATGCAGTCATAACAGAAGTAACAATAACCCCAATCTTTAATGGATTATGTTTGAGAATCTATACACATTTTTATTTTGACAGTGTCTTCATAGAGTGGTGTCATGAATCAACACTAAAGATGTGTTTCTTGTCCGTTGAAAGGACTTTAAAACGATTAAGATAAATATGTTTTGCTTGTGGAACCAATTCTTAATACATATGGATCAGTATTTGTGGTTAATACTTGCAAAAACGAAGCATCTCTCATAGTTATATAGTCAAATGCCCTGAAACTTTGACATTATGAAACTCTGATCACAACCTACGATAGTATAATCAAGCATTTCAAATATTAATCAAAACCAACCTTTTTTGTCTACGGATTAATTTCCCGCATGTTATATAATCTTGATTTACATCGCTGAAACATCCTCATGACACTAACATGACAGATACAACTCCTTCATCGTCAGTTTGTAGTTTAAAGAAACCAAAAATGTAACTCACTTTCAGCCTCTTTTTACCCACAATGCACTCGTGTTTATCTCGAAGAAGTTGTTATGCCGCTGAGGTGAGCCAGGCGCTGACGAGTTGCTGTTTTTTTTTTTTGCGAGTGATAAAAAAAGATAGCAGGTGAAAAGTGGTGTTGTTATTTAAGCTTAATTACCCCAGATAGCTGCATGTCTCTCGGAGGAGCACCCAAATGACAGGCGCCACACCTTAGGGACCCTCTCTCGCTGTGTAATGAGTGCGGCTGTTGAACTAGATCCACCTGTTTTAAAGACACATAAATGATCGAGCGCTCAGAATAAGTGCCGGGATCCGTCAGTTTGATCTCCTCGTGTAGTCCATCGCAGGGCTTAATTAGCTACAGTGCAATGGGCACAGCAGCTGCTTTGTAATGAGGGTTTAAAGGAAATTAAGCAAATTAAAGAGAGATTGTCACTTTAACTTGCTAAAAGTGTACGTGGAAAAGTGACATAGGATAGCGGGATCAGTCAATATGAAAACAAGTGCTAATCTGTCCAAATTTGCCACAAGGAAAGTGTAATTAAAACACAAACATAACATTTTAGGCATTTTAAAATTATGTCTATGCCATGCTTGTCTGAAAAGCTAACATTTGGAGACTAAATAAATAAATAATGGTCACTATCAATGTGAAATACTGCAGTAGATGTGTTGAAATACTGCAGTAGACTGTATAATGAAGTGGACTAAGGGAGTGTGACCTCACCTACTGCACTCTGCTCCAGTCAAATGAAGCTCATGAGGCTGGAAATTATAGGGGAAAATTTGGAGCTGAGTTCCAGGAATGGGAATTTATTTATAGACGATACTGAATAGTGAAAAAAAAAACAACAGGGTCGTGTAAAGAGGCTTAATAAGAACATTTTAAGACCAAAATGACAAGACTCACTGCAGCAGTTACAGAAAAACTTGATTGTAAAGTCAACTTATATATGTCATTTTATATAGATAGTTGGTACCAGTGTGAAATGTCGCTAAGCTGCTGTTTTAGATCACATACCGTTTATTTTGAGATCTAATTTGTATGTATTGATTACCTCTAGGCCACAAATTAAAATCTGTTTTAGTCAATATAGTGATGGTTTGCTCTTTAGAAAAATGCACTGCTTCGAATAGGTTCTTATAGGGTTGAATATTTACACTAATGAGTCACATGTAGCCATTATAGACATCCTCTTTCTCGTCGTCCTTGACTTTGAATGAATTGTTAGAAGACATACTGTGAATATAGGGGGTCTTGCGGCTTCTCACAGGGACATTTCCATTCTTTCACACAGAGAAATTCTCGCTGTATGATCGCTCAACATGGGATTATACAGTGAGGAGATATGGGAGCTAACCTTTATCATTTATCTTGTGGAGGCTTCTGTGACATATGAAGCACGCACTGCTGTAAGGTGTCTGTGGGGGGCACTGGTGCAGTCTGCGGCATGCTGTAGGCTGGATGTGTGTGTGTGTTTGTGTGTGTGTGTTTAAATGTGTGTGCCTCTTTCTCCAGGTGATGATCCTGTTCTTCAACCCAAGTGTGTTTCGCTGTATCCTCCTGCGCTGGGTTCGTCTGCTGGGCTTTGCCATTGTGTACGGCACCATTGTTCTCAAACTCTACAGGTATTAAAGCACTTCTGTTGTGTATTATTGCTGTTTATGTGTGCTTTTGTGTAATATCACATACTCGATAGTAGGGATGCGGCAACATATTGTACCACAAGACACAATTTTTACAAGATTATGCACATATCGGTAGGTAAGAATAATTTCTATTGGTTTACATTTGGCCCATGCAAAAATAAATACATATATAAATGTATTCAATATTCTGAAGTTCTAAAATTACCTCAAAAATACATAGGACACTATAAGACCAACATTGCAAACACAAATGCACAATGTAGTTCTGATAAATGATGTAAAAATCTCATATTATCTTGTTTTCGTGGATCTAATCTACCAAATAATGTCTTCTATTGAATGAGATTCACAGGCAAAACATAGCAACTTGAACGATCAGTTATTCATTTCTTTTTGTTTTAGGGTCAGTGTTGTTGCCTTTTTAAATACTATGATAAAGTAATTAAAAATACTATAGTTTACAGCATTATTATCTTCTACATTTCAGTTATTAATCTCATGCCGCCCACAATAGCATTGGTTACGCATTTGAATTTCACATCAGTTTTTGAGTAGGCCCTTGTCAAGTATGTATTCAGTCTCCAACAGAAGCCTCCTTCAGTTCAGAGCAAGTGTTTCTGAGATGACAGAGGGGGTCAGAGGGCGTATGAGTGTTCCTTTGGCAAAATTACCAATCAGATTTTTCCATATCTCTGTGGTTATGAGCTGTGCCCCAGGGGCCGGCTCCTGCAGACCAGTCTGTCTCATTATGTCTAGGAAGAGGTAGATTTGTCACAGCCTGGTGCTGAGAGCTTTTTTGGATGGAAATGTGTTATTCTATAAGCCATATTCAGAAAGAAAGTGCCGCACATCAAAAAGAAACTAAAGAAAGTTATCATTCAGGAAACGTCAAGAACATTCAAGAAGTTAAATTTGATTCTGGCCATGTGTTACAGTCCACCACCTGCCTGTCTCCTAGTAGATGTGGAATATGATCATTAATTATAATATGACATTAGTTTGACATTTACCATAAATTATTTAATTGTTATAGATGCTTTAATGTTGAAAATGCATTAAAAATATGTGTTCTTATAGTATATGAGCTCGCCTCTCCACAGAACTGAGATCAATCATAACATTCCAGGCATAGCACCAGCATCTCCATGAGACAAGCAGGTGGCAGAGCATCCACAGAAAAGTGACATATTTGGCCTGTGCCTTGGCTCTGCACATGCTGAGTGAATGCAAGTTTGGAATTTGGGCAATGTAATTACCAATATAAGTTATTCATATTTTGGGAAAACTTTGTCCACTTATCCAAAAGTTGGAATCCTCTAGACATAAAGATCATTAGTTGAGAGGTCAGATTCCAGATGCTACATCCTCCTGAATGCTGTCTTTGTGTTCTTGGGCAAGACACTTCCTTAGACCTCCCCCTTAGTATCTGCATACACTGGTGTATAGAATGGTTAGTGCTTCCTTGATGTAAAGCACTTTGATGCCATGTGCCTTTTTTTTTAGTTCTAGTTTTGTTTGATATAAACTGCCAATAGTAGGGAGCTGTTGATTTCATACAAACTGTAATGAAACCAATGTTGTAAGGCAAAGCCCTTGTGTTTAATATGAACTCACAGTGTCGGTATGTTTCAGGGTGTTGAAGGTGTTCCTGTCCCGCACGGCCCAGAGGACGCCTTACATGACGAGCTGGCGGGTGCTGCGTCTTCTCCTGGTCATCCTGTTGGTGGTGCTGTGGTTCCTCATAGCCTGGACCTCGGCCGTGTGTCAGAAACCGGATCTGAACCAGGTCCTGATCAGTGCCGGCCTCACCGCAGACGGGCTGCATTTCAGTATGTGTCTGCTGGACCGCTGGGACTACATGATGGCTGTGGGTAAGGCTCCACAATAATGTCTCCTCTATGGCAATTCATGCAATATTGAAGACTGAATAATATTTATCTTTAATTTTGAAATGTTTTAATTTTTTTTTATTTTATGTTCCTTGACTAAACTACCAGTAATATATTTTTATCCAAAGAGTATAATGGATTGTGACAGCATCTGACACCTATATTATAACTGCTGTTACCCTGATGTTGAGCTTAGTTAAATTAATTCAACCTATATTATGCCTACTAATCTTGCACAGAAAACATGTTTGACAGTTGTTTTTCAAATTGGAAATCTGTTCAATAATTATCTCTGAATGACTGAATTATCATAAATGACTCTCATCATATGCACAAATATCATGAACGTTGTAGGGTAGAGCCAGGGCAGCAATGAGAAAACTTTCAAAACTCGATTTAAAGTGACAGTAAAAATGTGAAACTGGTGTATAGCCGATTGCAATGTAATATAGTGTGTAAATCTTTGGAGCAGTCTGTCTGGTCCAAAGTGAGTGTGAGTTTGTCAGAAATATTGGCTGCAGTGTGCCGGCTCCAGTGTAAGAAATGTCCTCAGGCTCCACTGAACGCCGGGGTCAAAAGGTAGGCTGCCTGCTCCACCACACCGCTGAAATATCAAAACAATGTAACACAATTCAGTCTGGCTTCCACAAAGAAAACCCCATCCTCTTTTTGTGTCCTGCACTGAAACAGGAAATCTATATTTGTTACCTGTTTATTTTTGGCTTGAATTTGAAGCTACAATGTCTGTCTCCCATTCAAAATGCAGATTATTAATGTTATTATTCATGTGATTAATAGAAAAATGGACCAGGTGAATGTTTGTGTAGACTTCAGACATGAAACTACAGTAACCCTGCTCAGTGTCAATCACTCAACATAGAAAAGTTGTGGATATAATGAATACAAAATATTGAAACTTTGCATCAGATTAGGTAGTTTTTAAAACTTTTTTGTCTGTGGTTATTAATCTGTGAATTGGATTTCCATGGTAATTACTGAACATTTCACTTTGGGGAAACATGTAGAAACATCAATAAGTATCAATATTCAGATACTTAGGCTTCTTGTACACAGAGAAGTCAGTATATTGGCCTTCCTTACTCCATGCATATCTTATGACTTGTTATGATACAACAACCGTTAAATCATTGTCAAGGTAATAGGCTGTGGTAAGAAATGCTCGCAGTAATAAATTAGAATAATGAATCTCTTTTCAGATGATTTTGTAACTTGACTCTTTCTCGCAGATTCACTTAAGAGTCCAGTCACTTCTCTGTGCTGACTGCCTGCTGGTCTATAGCTCACATAAAACAAATTGCCATGGATTGTACACTAAGCAATAAATGACATTATATTTGTTGTGGTCCATCAGCTGAAAGGTCAGAGCATGCACACTGCTAATGTTATTGATTAAGCTCCACATATGTTATCAGTCTATACACACAGAGGCAGAGGAATACTTCACACATATTCTCATTCTCATTTAATCTAATCTACTACTTTCATTTTCTTAAACATATTTTTATTCAGTTAAGGAAATTATTTGTGCGAGTTTGAAGTCGCATTGTTATAATTACTGCAATAAAGTTATCATTTTAGGGATGTGCATTTCCAAGGTGAAAAATGAACAAGGGTTTTATGATTTAGGAGAGATTTTGAGTAGACTACTTTTCTCATTTTGATATGCCAGTGTTTTTGTGTGCTATTTACCATCACTAATTCATAAATTAAAAACAAATAATTTTGATATCAAGTAATTATTTATTTATTACTTATTATTTATTTAATAAATTATTCTTAGTATTATTACTTGATATCAAAATTATTTGTTGTGACTTTTTAAGTTCTAGTTTTAATTCTTGTTTTAATATTGATTAGAATCTGTTCACACCATGTATAGGCAGTCCTGCCATGTGCCTGTATACAGTTGTTGAGCTCCTTTAAAGACACTGGCCGGCCACAGCAGGCAGTGATGGGCACCACAGTGAACCAGCTCTGACAGCAGGAGAGCGTAATCCTGTTTGGAGATGAAGGAGAAGAGGAGGCTTCCCTTAGAGATACTCAAAACAACCCTGAAAATGTGACGGACAACCCAAACTCCAAAAGAGGGAAACTGTGTAGTCTGAAGCTTTTAGGCAACATGGGCAACGATGCAGAGAGAGGAGAGAAGGGAAAGAAAATCTCCACATGAATGTGAGCAGGACTGTAATCTCTCTGTCTTTCACTCAAGCTGTAAAATGAGGGAGTCCAGCTGCTCACGCTGACAACCTATAAGAAAAGGGTGATCTGAAGGACAGATCATCCCATCCCTAATGGGATGAGATTTTGCATACTGTCTCCATACATGTCAAAAATGTGGAAATTAAGGTAACAGCTTTCATTGCTTATATCTGTTTTTCTCTCTAACAAGTCGAAAATTGGATTTTGAGCCACATTTGCCAAGGAATAACAGTAGATGCAATTATGCTGATATCATTGTTTCCCCATGAAAACATAGATTTGTGTTCTGTTTCTCTCATGCATGTCTCACTAATTTGTCATATTTAGTCTCTCTCTATCTTGGCATCTTGGATGCATAAGAGGGTGATGTCATCTGGTTAAAACGTGCGTCACACCTCCATCAAACTGATTCGGATCATTTCAGCAGTCTTTTTCTACATATTGCTATTGCCAATATCAATATATTGTCAAATATCTGTTTCTGTGTACCTTAAAGGTGCATTATGTAACTTTTCTGATGGAGGGTCAGCCAACTTCTTGTCTCCATGGATGTTATTTCTTTGTCTGGAATGTTGTGGTATCATATTTGCTGCATTTATTCAATTTCAGGTGTTTTATTGCTAAAAATACCCTGAAAGGCACACATTCTTAATTTTGAAGACTCACCTCTCCAGAGATCTGGGCTTGGTGACGTCACCTGCTTGTCTGCATTGAGATAAATTAGTTTAATGCCAGATTGTGGTACATTCAAAGCACATTCATAGAAACAAGCAGGTGGAGGACCCACATTAAAAAATGTTTCATAATGCACCTAAGCTGCTTCACTCTTCAGTGTCTCCGCAGGTGCATTCTCTATGCTCTCGGCTGGACAATGTCCTGTCCTGTTGCAGGACTAGGTTGTCCAAAAAATAGTTTTAAAAGCCTGGAAAATGCATGATAGAAAAAAACAACCTAAGCCTTTTTTCTCATTACTGTGTAAAAGGAGCTATTCATTTGAATGCACTTATTGCACTATTTGTTTGCATTAGCTGCAACACTTGTTCTTCTGCACTTACAAAACACACTCGAAGCAACCTTTCCCAGACGCTAAGTGCCATGTAATTACCTCTGATTTATGGACAAGATATCTCCATGAATATTAATGCACCGTTCATATGAATAGCTTGACTTGTATGTTTGTTATTGTTCCAGGAATACAGCAGAAACAATTGTATTTGAAGTGGTCATGGGCTTAGAGGAAGATACACTATATTATGTTAAATGAATAAATGTTGTTTGCTCTTGGTACACAAGCTTTTATAGGCCTATTATTGCGGAGCATGAAGCAGTAAACTTAGAAGAGCCAGACATAATTTAATTTCTCCAATACAGTCTGACCGAAGAAGTTCTATTAATGAGTTTTAAAATGACTATTGATTCCCTCTTGCAGCCCCATATTTTATTCTATTACAATAGCAATTTATGTGATAATGACTTCTACTGCCAGCTATAAAGTGTGAGACCTCTTCAAATCAAAGCTTCACTATGAAGATCTGATAAATACGGGTGCTCACTGACACAGAAGAGAGTTAATCAATGATGTCATGTCTTGTCTTTTCATTGTGTAGCTGAGTTCCTATTCCTGCTTTGGGGCGTGTACCTGTGCTACGCTGTTCGGACCGTGCCCTCG
>KN501744.1:0-51226 GCA_000787155.1 Scartelaos histophorus | reverse complement strand
TGAGCCTCGCTACATTGCTGTGGCCATCTACAATGAGCTTGTGGTGTCATCCATCTGTCATATCCTCAGGTCAGTATCTGGTAAGAGTGGGAAAGAGGGAGGAGCACATGTTATAAATAAACTGACTAACTAATTTCATCTATATATCTATATATCTATATATCTGTATCTCTCTCTTGCTCACTCTCTGTCTCTCTATAGTCCCAGAGCTCAAAATGCTCTGTTGCACCTTGATCATTATCATGTCATGTAGGTCATGTAGTAGTAGCTACATGTTTTACCTAGCTTTACCTTTTGTTTAATGGAGATTACTCCAGGGTTTTAATTATCCAAATGATTCTAGTGAAGGTGTATTGAGTTTAAAAACACAGTGGAGCACTGCAGAAAAATATATTTCATGGTGTTTTCAGTGTGAATAAAACAAAACACAACCCCAGATATGTTTTTCATGAAGAAACAACATGTGTCAGAGGTAACTAGATAAAAGAGTAGGTAAAAGTTGTGTAATTTGTGCGGTGGCCTGTGGTGCTCTGTGGGACAGAGGAAAGGTCACACTGAGTTAATCTGAGTGGAGCAGCCCACTGGTGCATTTTCATTTTCAGCTCAAGCAGCTCCTGTCTTCTGGGACTGAAACATTAGAGGTTTGTGAGTCTGCTGCTGTTTCTCAGATAAGACATGTGCACAGAGCAGGCTGAGTGCAAATTCAGCATCTTCATACAGCAGAGCTCATGGAGAACTCATCTGAAGACGGGAATGTGAATGGAAAAGTGTTATTGTCTGCATAAACAAACAAAATGCAGTCTGTATTACAAGTCAAGGAGAAAAACTGATGGTTTAGCCACATTTTCCCACGGCAGGTATCTGGAGCCCTTCTTAGTTGTTTTGTAAGTGACAAAAACAGTATAAACAGTATAAAGTGCACAGCACATTGTCTAATCATGTAATCAAAGTCTTGTTGATATTTTGAAATAATATATTTTTATTTACCTACAGGTTTTCCCTGGTCCCAGGACTCCATCCTGACTGGATGTTTCTGCTGCTGTTTGCTCACACTCATCTGAGTGTCACTGTCACTCTGTGTCTACTGCTCGTCCCAAAGGTGATAACAAAATGTACTTTTCTTAATAGGTTTAACAATAACAAATTAAATCAGAAAAACATGTGTTTGATCAAAAATGAGGAGATGACCTCTTTGCACAATTCTAATAAACCGTAGTAGACTATGCTTAATATTTTGGCCCGAGCATTACTTCAAACTTCAATCCCTTCAATCGTGTAAAGCAAAGTTAAAATGAAAACAGTGTCTGTGCTATTTTTAATGAAAATTGTGATTCATACAGGAGAGGATTGTATTAATTTCATTGTAAATAAAAATCAGATCTGTTCAGATTGTCACTTAACTATGAATCTGCTCTGTGTGGGCTCTATCACTATTCCAGCTGAGTCAGTTCTTTGTCTTGGTTTTCATTATACTTGTAGAGTGAGTCAGCTGAGTACACAGGGATAATTAAGAGCGCGTGCTAATCTCCCAGCGTCTGGTCCACAATATCAGAGAAATATTTACTTCAGCCTCTATATCCAATATTATATTTAGACAAAGTTTTATGTTTGGTCATTATGTCCAAATCCGCATACTCAGAATGTTTGCTTTCATACCAATTACCACAATTAAGCTGCCAAATAGTGAGCTTAACACATTTACATTTGCACATACTTCCTATGCATGGTTGGTGGTTGTAAATATAACTTGTGCTTCTTTGTCTGTAGTTTTTGGCCAAAGGGACTCAGGCCAGGGATGACATTGCCACAGAGGCATATGAGGAGGAGCTGGACATGGGACGCTCTGGCTCCTACTTAAACAACAGCATCACCTCAGCCTGGAGTGAGCACAGCCTGGACCCCGAGGACATACGGGTAAACAGACATTTGTTTTCATTTATAAATATATATATATTTGTTGGTCCTTAATATGGCTCCAAGTGAATACTATGAACAGTGGCACTTCAAAATAAAACTTGGCACAAATCAATTGAAATGTATTGTAACTGTTTTTTGGAAAGTGGTTTCAAGATAAACAATGAATAAATAGGTTACATGTGGGCTTAAAGGGGTTTAAATTCCCCTTCAGTTTTAATATCTAAACTTACTCTACTCTACTCTACTTAATAATAATAAATAGTAAAAGTGTAATGAGAACTGTTTAAGTTCACAAGAGCATAACAAACCAATTGATTTTAGTCACATCTGCTGTATTGTTTGTTTGTGTTTGTGTTTCAGGATGAGCTGAAGAAGCTGTACGCTCAGCTTGAGATCCATAAGCGAAAGAAGATGCTCGCCAACAACCCTCACCTCCAGAAAAAACGCAACTCCAAGAAGGGCCTGGGCCGCACCCTGATGAAGCGCATCACGGAGATCCCAGAGACTATGCACTTACACCGACAGGGCAGCCGCGAGGAGGGCAGCGAGCACGGGAGCAACCGCAGCACCCTCCGGAGGGGGGCTTTTGACCACCCAGGCCACCATGGTGAGACTAACCTTACCTTTATGTAATAATGTTCACACCGTGTATAGGCACTCCTGTCATGTGCCTGTATACAGTTGTTGAGCTTCTTTAAAGACATTGGCATTGGCATTGGGCTTCTTTCTTGATGTTTTCTTTTGTAAAACCACTTCAAACTGTAGAATTGAAGCAATCCATTTACATGCTTTGGGACTGCTAAATTTGTGTTTTATTTTTAAAAAGATTTATATAGGAAACAATTCAAATATGTATTTGTATATTTGTATTTATGTTCAGGTAAATCTCGAGACGACTCTCTAAGGAACAAAGTCATGGCTTTAAAGAAGTCCCTGAGCTACGACCATGTCTGTGACCAGGAGGGCGTCGCTCCCAGCCCCAGCGGTTCAGCTGGAGGAGAGAAAATGACCGCCGTGGGAGGAGGAGAGGGATCATTTTTGGGCTCACTGATTGGTCGAAGACACACCAAGAAAGCAATGGACTCACCTGTGACCACCCAGACCCTTCAGCCTGCCGAATCCACAGAATCTGTCCCACTTTTTTGGAAATCTGCCAGCGCCCACAACCTGACGCACGAGAAGAAACCAGTCCACCTGCGCACAACCATCATGCAGAAGTCTCTGAGTGTCATTTCCAGTGCCAAAGAGAAGATGCCAGGTCTTGCCAACAAGAGTGTGGATGATGCCAATAAGAGGGGTCTGAAAGGCCACGAGGGGGGCACCCTGGCAGAGGTGGATGAGACCCCAGAACAATATCCAAAGATGATTGTCAGCCAGTCTGTGGAGTATTCCAAAACACCACTCAAGATGGGTATCATGAAGCAGCAGGTATGCCTTCAAGAATGTACTAAAGCTTTAAAAGTACTGAGGTCCTATATAAGAATCACTGTTTGTTTTTAGAACTTCATTAGAGGACTCATTCATTCATTAATGCATGCACAAATAGCATTTATCTCAGCAGTGGCTGTGGTGAGGTTTTTAAAATCTTGCGTAATTACTTGAAGAAACTGTATTTGTAATTGACAGGTGAGTGGCAGCCAGCCGTCCATCTGCTCTGAGACTGGGAGGAGCCTGTACGATGTTTCTGAGGTGTGTCCGTGGGAGATGGAGGAGAGTCAGACTCCCACATCTGAAGTCAAAGCCCAGAAACACGTCTCCATCGCACCGGGAGAAACCACAGCTTGTCGCCGTGGCAGCAGTTCTGGGACCAGCAAAGGTGTGCGCTCTCAGCCAAGACACAAAACTGGACAATCACCGGGCAACAGACGAAGAAGCAGGGATAAAGGAGCGGAAAAGGATGAAATGAGGGAATCACGAAAATCCAGACCACAAAAGTCTCCTCTGCCTTTGAAACCAGATGTGTGTCCGTGGGAGTTTGAGGAGCAGCCAATCATGGGACCTGAGATCATTTCTCCAGACCGAATGCGACGAAAGAAAAGTGTTACGCCCACCGATGGCAAACCCAAAACTCTACATTCGGACCACTCCAAGTCCACAGGGAGTCTGCTGCAGCCTCCGTCACTCATGGTAGAGATCTGTCCATGGGATTATTCCAGCCCCCCATCGCCCAAACAGGAGCGAGGGTGCAACAGTCCCAGCACACACAAGAAGAAGAGGAAAGGCTCGTGCTCATCCAATCACAAAGCAGAGAAAGAAAAGGGGCGGGAGAAGAGCAGGGAGAGACGCAGCTCCTCCAGTAAGCCATCTTCAGAGAGGAGGAGGGTGAGCCAGTCCTCGGATTGTCCCGGGGTGGTGGGGTCAGAGAGGCGGAGGAGCTCGTCCAGGGACCCGGAGGTGGTGTACCGGGACAGCGAAGCATCTCGCAGCAGCCTCTCACAGACTAAATCTTCTGGAGAGAGGAAGAGAGCTGCTGTCATCAGTGCACCCAACATGGCTGACGTCTGCCCCTGGGACTTCCCCGATCCAGACTCTGGTGGGAGGGTGTGAGGAAAAACAAAAAGAAAAAAAGACTTGAACAGGTTAGGCTGAGAGTTAAGATTATTTTTTTCAGTCTCTTTTTATGCTGATCGAAAACATTTTTTCTTTCTTTCTTGCAACTCAAGCACAACATGACAGGGAAGACAACTTTCAAGCACTGTTATTCCAAGTATTCCACACTTTTTTCACCAAATAACATAGTTTTAATTAAAGTAGACCTGGCAATCACTTATTAGCATACAGTCCTCCCCACTGCCTGACATGCATTTCCCTTGGTTTACTCTGATTAGACTTAAATTATGTAATAAACCAGCAGAGACTGACACTATTAGACATGATGACGAAACCCAGTGGGGAATAAAGTTGTGCAGAAAAGTCAGAATGAACTGTGAGGTTTCTAGACAAATCAGTTGAGCCAAACCTTCAGGCAATTTTATCGTAATTCATGTCAGACATTGTGTTTGATCAGAGGAACCTGGGACTGCTATTTTTAAGCCTCCTGTTAACAAGATCATGATACAGTCATAAGTGGCTTATTTAGTCAACATTTGGGGAAGTTTTATCATAAAGGTTAATGCCATTAGTTGAGTTGGTGCTGCTTATGAATTCTATCTAGGAAATCACATAACTTATTACTTATATCTTTATTTATGCTTTTCCTTTCATCATTCTCCTCTGATTTCAATACAAGTAATCTCTATGGAAATGCATATGATTTACTTGACTGGGCTTAGGTAATACATCAGATGCCCTTCCTAGTTAGACAACTATGCTTTTAAGGCTTCAGACTGACAGAAGAATATGGAAGCTCACCACACCTTCTTTATTTTGCATTTTTAATTAAGATCAACCCACATTAGAAAGTAGAATACTTTTAGCCCTCCGTTTAAGCCTGCCTTGTAAGTTTTTATGCACTTCGGGTTTTCAGACAAGCAACCATGCACCTATGCATGACCAAGTAAACCCAATCACATATTTCATTGCAAAAGTAATTCATTTATTTTCTATTTTCACTTCAATAACAACTGTTTCTATCCTTTGACCACCCACTATTAATAATGAATACAGTGCGATGTTAACCACCAACGTCTGTGAAGCTGCATCCTGATGTGCATGATCATACTGGGCTCTGTAAACAAAAAAACAAAACAGAAAGTTAAGGGCCTACAGAGGGAAACCCATTTTTAAAAGTGTGTCTCTAAGAATGTGAAGACATAAAAAACACAATACACATTTATAATATTTCAGTTTTGTACCAGGTTTTGTCAGGCCTTTCGAATGGAAAACTGTGCACAAATATATGTATTTTATGCTTGTTCATTGTGTATTACTAAAAATTGCAAATGATTGTAGCGTCCACATGAGAACGTTTCTATTGTACAATCATGTTGTGTTGCATGTACATAAGAGTCAGTGCTACAGTTCTGAATTAAATGTTTCTATAAAAGTATAGGCTATTGTTTTGTATTAATGTCAAATGTGCTTTTACAATAAGGCAGGATTCACTTTATTTTTTGACTACCTGCTTTTTCAAATAGATATAAGTTTATACAACACTGCCATCATGTGGATAAATGACGCACTTGGGCAATTTATCCAGATGGTTTCTCGACAGATTCAGTCAAAATCGAATAAAACATAGAACTTAAATTTACCAAAATACTAATTGGCCAAGGAAAGATGTACTTTTCTGTAATTTCCATATACAGTAGGCTATATTATTAGATGAGCTACGGTGGCGCAGAACCAACATGAGGGCCACTTCCGGGACTCTAGTTTAGAAGTTCAAAAGTCATCGTAAACACACAGCTATTATCTTATTGAATGAAAAGAGCTCATGTATATTCGAAGTACTTGAATATTTGACCCCCGCCCACTTCATGCCCCCCACGTGTGACGTCACCTCTGCAGGACACGGACGCAGCGGGACACGCACGGGACGCACGCATCTCCTCTGCTGCAAACTGCGCTTCTCTCATCATCCGAAAACCAACCTTGAAATTCTTAGGACATCTACAGAAAAACCTTCAAATACTAATGGGAAACGTGCAGGTAAGATTAAAGATACTAATTTAGCGATGTCACTTTAAATTTCGTATTTACATTATGGGTGGTGCCCTTCCTGTTAATTAAATGTAATCTACTTTGAAGTGCGCTAATACAGAACAGACAAAGCATAAAACTGTCAAACATTTAAACTACTGCATATGGCACAGTTGTAGCTTTTCCACGCCGAAATAGTCGATTCCTGCTATTGTTTCTTTCCATGTGCATCAAGTTGAATTCCTTGTGATTACTACAGGGATTTTGCACCAGTTTTATTGTTTAGAAAATAAAAAAAAGTGTAAAAATGTATGCTTTATGTTGCTTATTCAGTGGGTAGCAGAAAAATGTAGAAAGAAGAGGCAGTAGCAGGGCAAAAATGTTATTTCTGAGAACAGCTGATCAATAAGGCCGCATTGTGTTGGGGAGAGAGGGGTGGGATGGAGCAGGACCTGCCCATGAGTCAGCAGCACTTCATGGCAGCGCCCTTTTCCTGCAGGACATTGCTCTGTTATTTCCATCCATGCATAATTTATGTATCTGAAGCCTACCCATAATTTACTGTGGTTAATCTAATGTTTAATATCTTTCCATCAATAATGACTTTGAAATTGTTCTTGCACAGCCCACCATTGTCCCTTATGAGGACTTTGATGTTACTGCTGATATCAAGGAGATTAGAAAAGCCTGCAAAGGTTTGGGTAAGTTTCCAACCAACACAACAATTATAATTAACAATAATAATACTAGTAATTATCTGTTCAATCTATTGAGCTACTTCCTTCATGTTTTCACTCCTTTGCCCATTTTTGGTAGGCACTGATGAGGAAACCATCATTCAGATCCTGGCCAATCGCTCCTCAGCTCAGCGTATTGAGATCAAGCAGGCTTACTTTGAGAAATATGATGACGTAAGTGTGTGTTCCTATCATAGACTTCTTTACAGTCTATGGTCACGGATGGGAAAAATACGTAATAATGTGTTTAGTTACATGGTGCAGTCAGAGTAGTACTACTTTCACACAGCGTAAAAGTAGAGCATAGAATTAAAACAGCTTTATATTTGTTTTGCTGTGTGTTATGCATTGGAGAAGGAAAAACTACACAGGCACCCACCATAAGATCGGTGTTTTCTATTTTGCCCACTAATACTGTGGAGTTTGAAGCCTGTGTGATCAAATACTAAAATGTACACCTTTCAATTTTAGTAATAAAGTAGTACATTTTAGTGACTATACTGGAATACCGTTATTCTAAATTGTATTTTGGTACGTGCTACTTCCCACTATTGTATATGCTTCCTATTCCTTTTGCATGCACGCGCACACTGAATATCTCTATAGTAATATCGTTTTGTGTCAGGAGCTGGAGGAGGTCTTGAAGAAGGAGCTCACAGGGAGTTTTGAGAACGCTGTGGTGGCCATGTTGGACCCTCCTCACGTGTTCTTCGCCAAAGAGCTGAGAAAAGCCATGAAAGGAGCAGGGACTGACGAGGCTGTGCTGGTGGAGATCCTCTGCACGGCTTCTAACGAGGTCTGACACTTCACTCTCATTCTGTTATGCACTTTAATTAAGTTTACTATAATATTTGATCTGTTTTCATTTTTTAGGATATCATAAGCTACAAAGAGGCATATGCTCAAGGTGAGTTTTCTTCTGCCACATTCATTCAGTCAATCCTTTGTTTAACCATAATATATAAAAAAATTACATAACTGTCTGATTTTACAGCTAAGCCATAATAATATGAGTGAATTCGGATTTTTAAAAATGTTTTTGCATTACATTTTTCAGTTCATGAGCGAGAGCTGGAGGCAGACGTTGAGGACGACACTAGTGGAGACGTGAGGAACCTGCTCATTTCCTTACTACAGGTAACTAACTACTCAGTGATTTGATATTATAAGTTATAAATAATAAATATAGCAGGGGTACAGTGTGGGGTCTGAGTAAAAGATCTCACTGCAGAACCTTGAAGCTAAAGTGGCTGGATGTTTACACAATCAGCATAAAATTAAACCAAATTATGTTAGGTCAGAACAAATGCACTGGGTTATACTTTTAGACATTAGATAAGTGGAAATCATCAACCACAACAGCAAGTTAAGTTGGTTGAAAAAAAAAAATGCATATTGGACCATCTCTATTTCCTTTTCCTTATTGTGCAACACTACAACAAGATAAATTGGCAAAATTCCTAAACTGACTTCACATTATAGTTCAGGAATATACTGCATTCAAGGAGAGAATCTGTTCTTTACAATAAATTACAAAACTGAACTATCTAGATATTAGAGATGACTCCTAGTGAGTTGAGGCATTAGTAACAAGCAGCTGCACTCACCATCAGTGTTGAAAAAGTCTGTCTATCATGTTAAATCAGAACAGAACCTTTATTTGATGTATATTCACTCGTGATTACAGACTGGGAGCCAATACAAAAAGCAGATTTGAGAAATTTCAGCAGTGACTGTATTGTTTGTGATTCTCTCACTGGGACATTGTTCACACACAACTTCATTGTTTTGTTTTGTCCTTATGCAAACCATGTCCCAGAACTCTCCCACTGTCAACGGCTTCCACTCTCTCTCTCTCTCTTTCCTTCCTCCCTCTCCTCTTCGCCCTTTCCTCTGAAATAAAAGACTCGTATTGTAACTCACTCCTGCCACTCAATTCCTCACAAAGCCATAATGTTTGCTTTTAATATATGCCACATGAGATTTATCCCACAATGTTATTCTCTAAACCTTTTTTGACCAAAGACCATAAACTGGATTACTCTCTATACATTTTGTCTCATCAGCACCCACTTAAAGCCAATCCCTCCCCTAAATCCGTCCTGTTTTTCTCCGCAGGCCAGTCGGGACGAGGGCTATGAAGTGGACGAAGACTTAGCCGAACAGGATGCCACGGCTTTGTTTGAGGTGGGTTCTCCAAAACGTGTGTGCTTCTGTTACATCAGATATATTCTTCCTTTTAAATACCACTCCAAAGTCAAAATATCCTCTCCCTAAATGATTGCACATGTCGCGGGTTGAGTGGTAAATCCATTGCATTAGCTAAGCTTTGGTCAGGTCTGGTTTAGTTTTAATGGCCTGACTTTGGTTTCAATGTGGGATTTTGAGGATCTGTGTGAGTATTCTCAACCAAAGTGTTAAGTGTTTCAGCATGTCCCCTGTGCCCTATTTGACCATAATTCATGCATTACCCTATACATTTACATTACAGTTCATATATCACATGACGTCTTATCCTATAATAATGTTAGTGTAATCTTGATTTATTTTACATACATTCTTTTATATATATTAATTTGGGCCATTATTATTTTGTATTATTTGGAGGAAATTATTTTATATTACATTGGACTTATTTTATTAACAGTTCATTTTATTTATTATATTTATGTTGGGTACATTTCGTTTAGTTTTTGTTGGTTCCTATTGTTTCAGGGGAGCGCATTTGTGGGGCGCACGGGGAGTTGCTGAATAAAGAAAGACACGAACGGTTCACTGGGCTACCATGTTGGTTATTTTAGCACGAAAGACGAAGAAGAAATAAATCATAGAAAATCTAACTGTAACCCGCTATACCCACGGCCTCATTAGACAATTCAAAACAAGATACGAGGGTTACATTATCATATAAAACCATCTATAACTCTTTTAATGACTGCCCATATTTATATAAAACAGCATTTCAATGGAGACAAGCAGGTGGCAGCCCCTCCACCAGAAAAGGTACATAATGCACCTTTAACTAATATGAGATGGTACCGATCAGCACAACAAGGGTCTTACCTAAACTGTTTTATAATTTATTTATTTATTTATTTGATAGGGACAATGCACATTAATGAACATAAATATAAAACAAGTGTAAATATGCCAGATTTAAGCTACAAAGCATTTTCATCCGATTTTTAGCTACAAAGCTCATTTTCATCCGTAGTCCCTCGGCAGGCAAATACATAAAAATACAGCATACAACACAAGCAGCAAAAACAAAGTCTAGTGGTCACATGACTGGTTGGTTTTCAGCCATAGTTTGAGTTGTGTTTTAAAGCTGATCAGTGTAGGGCTCCTGTATGTGCAGAGGAGACTGTTCCAGATGTTAGTGGCCCTCACAGAGACACTGTTCTGTCCAAAAGTGGTTCTTCTGTGGGGACCTCACAGTCTCCTCTGGTTTTGGGACCACTTGACATCTTAGGTTTGAAAAAGACAGACATGGGGGGCGGGGCTAGTCCATGTAGCGCTTTATAAATGAAGCAAACATACTTAAAATGTATAAAATGTTCAAAATTTAAAAGATTGTGCTAAAAGATTTTTTAAACAGTGATTCAATTATTTTCAAATTTGTAACAGTGGTGAGAGACCAGCTCGTAATGCAGTATTCAATATGGGATAAAAATCATTGAGTGAAGAAACATTCTAGCATAATGTGTCTTATAATAAAACCATTAACAAACTAAGCAGCATGTCTTTCATATATTGGTGCTCTATGTCCACCACACACTACCTACTCACTGCTCACAAAAGCCATATGCAAACAGGTTGTGTGCATTTGTTTTCCAGGCAGGCGAGGGCAGGTTTGGCACCGACGAATCCACCTTCAGCCATATACTCACCCACAGGAACTACATGCAACTGCAAGCCACGTTTAAAGCCTATGAGAATGTAGGTACTTTAAATAGATTTCCCGGAAGAGTTTCACAGTATCCATGTTACCGTGTTATGTTATTCCTCTAACAGCTCTCAGGCACAGACATACTGGATACTATCGATGCTGAGGCTACCGGGACGCTCAAAGACTGCTACATTACCCTGGGTACTGTGAGGAAATATGATCTGACACAAGGCTAATGAATCATGGATGCTGTGCTTTCATAACATGTCTGTCTGTGTGTTTTCAAAGTGAGGTGTGCAAAAAACCCTCAGCTGTACTTTGCCCGACGCCTTAATGCAGCCATGAAGGGACTGGGAACAGATGAAGACACTCTGATCCGGATCATTGTAGGGCGCTCTGAGGCAAGTGGCTCTCTGTGGAATGGATTGGAATTTCTTGTGCTCAAAAATGTGGGTTTCAGGTGCAAAGAGATGTTTAGGTAGGCCTTCCAAAGTTTTCAGATTCTGCCCGTAGACTGTACCTGCCCATAGTGTTCAGCTTGAGTCACTCAAAAATGTGGGTTTCAGGTGCAAAGAAATGTTTAGGTAGGCCTTCCAAAGCTTTCATAGACTGTACCTGCCTATAGTGTTCAGCTTGAGTCAAATGTAGCTCATGATTCTAGCAGTTTTTGGGGTGATTTTGCATTTACATACCAAATAGCTAAATAAAACACGAGGATCACTAGCAGTTTTTGGGGTGATTTTGCATTTACATACCAGCTAAATAAAACAGCAGGATCACATAGAGTGGGTTAATACCATAGACCGTATATGAATGGACACAGCTAATGCCTCAGCCGCCATGTTCTAAATAGGAAACACCAGGCTCCTTCTGACCCTACTTGCATTAGGATCCTGTCGACCCTCGCTCTGTAGCTGCTGCTGTGGCCTCGTCACTTTGGTCTTAAAATGTTCTTATTAACCCGCTCTACATGATCCTGAATTTTTTTTCACTATTTTGTCTGTCAATAAAATCCTATTCATAGCATAGATCCTGTAACCGTTGTAAACCTCATTTGAGCGGTTCTGAATGCTGTGGGTGTCGTCCACTTATCTTATGCAGTCTATGGTTAATACTAACATTTTAAGACCAAATGACAAGACTCACTGCAGCAGTTATAGAAAGGGGAGACAATTTTCCAGAGTAAAATCAATTGGATGGAGCTTGAAGCGCCCCCATGAACACTTCCTGTTTGGACTGCAGCTGCTAGCGGGTTAGTTATGGCTATTTACTATACACACAGTCTATGACTCTAGCACAGGGGGTTAAAACCCACTTTGTCTTATATTTTCTGAGGAGTTTGTTAAAAAGCAACCAAGCCAATACTTGATTATTGATTGATGACCGTTATTTAATCAATAATTACCAGTTATTGCACTCAAACAATACTTTGTGATCATGTTAAACTGATGATGTCCTGATTTCAGTGATAAACATGTGCCCACTAATTAGGCAGATATTATAGGGATTCTAGGATGTTGTGATGTCTCATGAATTATGGTGATCTCATTGACAATAATTTGCTGTACTAAATTTTGCTGAATTGTAACAGTAGGTTTTGTTTTGTGTGACAGATTGATCTGGAGACAGTGAAGGACATGTATCTGGAGAAGTATGACGTGACTCTCAAAGACGCCCTGGACTCCGAGTGTGGTGGAGACTTCAAACGCCTCCTCATTGAGATTCTTCACTGAAACACTGCCTCCTGCTGGCCTTAACAGCACCACAACATCTGTTCACTCCCTCAGTGTCACTATTATACTACTATTAACAACTATTCTAAGTATTTATGGCAGTACATTTGAAGTAAATAGGTTATCACTGCTGCTTTCATGTGTATGGCTAACACAGAAAACTTGCTTATCATGTACAGCTTTGTTTTAGTTTATGTTAGATTTTGACCACCTACTGCCTTTAATAGTGATTTTGCAATGCAAATTTGCAGCAGCATAGAACACACAAGTGCCCAATATCCACTGTCACTGTAACAACACAATTACACTCAGTGAGGTCTTTGGTAGCTAAATGTTTTTAGAGATTTTTAACAAAGACTGCCCCTTGTCTTGTTTTTAATCTTATGCTGTTGTTTCTACTTAGATAAACACTATTACTGCTTTTAATATCATGAAGGACAAGTACTGTTAAAAACAAATAACCTCAGTCCCATCACTGTCTTTGCCTGCATACTTTATTATGCTTTTGTGTCAAAGTAATATATTGTAATAGATACAGCACTGTGATGTATTGCTGTCTCAAAGAAAACTTAATAAATTAACCTAATAAAAACTCCAATAGACACAAATGGGAAATTTTGGTCTTTAAACTTTAAACTTTTGTTTTGCGCTGTTAATGTGATTCTCTATCCAGTTATCACCTTATCGTTTTTATTCATTCAAAACGTTGCCTAAAAACTGAAAAAGGACTTAGTGACGCCTCTGGGGGACTTCAAAGTGAATAGAAAACACGATCAAACTACTTCCAGATGACTTCACCAGCTTGCTCCTTCTTTCTAACTTTTTCCTCAGTTTTTCTCCTTTTGTGCTGTTTCATGTTGCTTCAATATCAAGGGCAAGGCTTGAGCTACACCTGCTTCTACACATTCTTGCTCTGCTATAACAGTCTGTGCACCATATGAGGCCACATACACTGTCTGTCTCTATGGACTTTACCGTTTAATGCAAAACAAATGTGGGAGGTATAGACTGTGCACAATAGATGTGAGTACATTTTACTTACTTAACAGAAAATACATTATGACACTTTTTACTTTTACTAATCGAATGATTCATCTACAATTGTAACCCACTCTTCTTCACATGTGCTACACTGCTGTATTATGTGTGAGCCAAGACTCCTCTTTCTAATCTTAAGGACTTTGACCTTGCTCTTTCAAAGACTCCATAACTCAGTGAGCCATCTGCCTTCAGTTGTTTTAATTTGTCTCCAGACTTATGTTTGTTCACTGTTCTTGTTTTACTGTTTAGGTTTGACACAGGTCACATTGTTCCACATGCCTTATTTCTTTAGGGACAACTTTGGACAGGAGCAAATTTGGAAATATTGTTAGGAAATAGTTCTGCTTCTGCCCCCAGGTAGTTTATGTCCCACTTATTAACAGCACTAATCCTAAAAAATAGGACTTATTCTATCATCTCCTGTGCAACATTACGGGGGGATTCATGGCTTCAAAGGGAGATGAATTCAAATGAACTGGTCTTTTCAGAAAACATATGCACATAAGCTTTTTCATCTGTGACAGAGAAGTGAAGAATGTCAAGAACAAA
Organism: Scartelaos histophorus; assembly: GCA_000787155.1. Classification (NCBI taxonomy): domain Eukaryota; kingdom Metazoa; phylum Chordata; class Actinopteri; order Gobiiformes; family Gobiidae; genus Scartelaos; species Scartelaos histophorus. Next base: position 36,779 of record KN501744.1, on the reverse strand, counting down.
AATGTTTTGTGAAAGACGGATTAGGAGGTATAACTGAATAACTTAAAGCTGCACTATGTAACTTTTCAGAATGGCATTAAACCACCTATCTGCCTCCCACCAGAAAAATTAGATTGGAAATACCAGAAAGAGGAAGACAGGCTTATTATGTTTATGGCGCTAATAATGCCATTACAACAAAAACAAAGATACAAACATACTATTCTTTGATTTGAACAAATTTAATCAACATAAATAATCTTGTGGTCAGGTAGGATTCTGAGCTTAGATTTTCCATAACAGCCTCTCGTGTCTAACCTATAGCTTATTTTACAAACAAAAATACATTTGATGATTAACTATAAACAACCAATATACATTTTATGACATACATCAAAGGAACCATGATTTTGAACACTAAACATAAAAAATGGTCAATAAACAAAGCATGCAGCGAGAATGGTGCTTAACATGAAACATATGCCCCTAAACAGGCCTGAACAACCCACTTCCAGTAACTGAAGGCAGCACGAGAATATGGGAATTATTTACACACACACACACGCACGCACGCACGCACGCACGCACGCACGCACGCACGCACGCACACACACACACACACACACACACACACACACACACACACACACACACACACACACACACACACACACACACACACACACACACACACACACACACAAAACAGACAGAGTAACAGAGACAGCCACACAATGAGCCAACGCCATGTTCAAGCACGAGCTAAGGTTGTGAAGAAAATAGTCCTTTGCATAAAACGTTTGTAACAGAACAAACATGTAAGGAGTATTAAAAAGTCAATGCACCCAAAAAACAAAAAAAACATTGATCAACATTAAAAAAGCCCAAAACACTCCAAGTGTAAAAGTCAAAAGTGAATGTTGTTTCTACTCTGCTACCCAGAGGACAGACACAGCACTGCCGGTGTGGTGGCTGATCTGGTTGACCCGCCCGCGCACACAGTCCAGAGTGAAGTACACCGATGTCCCGTTATGAACTCGGAAAGAGGACCTTAGGCTCACACTGGCCCACTGGCTGCCCTCTGGCATCTGGCCCCCAACCTGTTGGGCCAGGGGCACAGGACGCACCCCCTCTGCCTCTTTGCCCCCCTGGCCCCCCTCTGGGTCGCTCCGCCTCAGGAGAGTCATCTTGATCAGGCTGCATGAGTGAATGAGTTTGAGGTCCAGTGCTATATTGGCAGTGCCGCTCTCTCTGAAGACTATGTCTCTTTTCTGTTCGGTTGTTCCCTTAGAGACCATCCCGATCTGGGGCACTCGAGGGCTGGTCTGGTGGAAGAATAAGGGCTTGTTTCTGACAGCTCCAGAGGGGAGCCCTGTGTGAGACACTACTGCAAACAGAGAGGACGAGATGGCTGCAGGGACCCACACCAGGCTCAGCTTACTGATGCTGGTCTCATCACCAAAGAAGCGCACATTGCACTGAGCAGGAGACAAGATCTCAAATGCCAGAGTGTCCCCAGGACCCACCTTAGCAGCCCCTGACACAGATATGGAGGTGTCCCTGTAGTGGACTCCAGGCTTGAAGCTTCGACACAGCTCCACTCCTGTCCCATTCTGACTGAGGTAGGCTAATACCTGGAAGCCCTCGCTCACACAGGCCTGGCCCATAGAGTACAGTGCCTGCTGGAACACAAAGCGCACTGTGCCACTCTCTGCAAACCGCACACCTCTGCCGTCATGAGTCAGGCCCACCACATAAGGGTCTGATGTAGTGCTCACTCTGAATACAGGCCGGTAGTTTGTGTGGTAATGAGTGGAGACCACTGCCTGTGCGGACATGGCCACGGCCCCAGTGTCGTGGGACAGCCACAGCAGGCTGAAAGAGGCAGCCGAAGGGTTGTACAGTTGCAGACCATCACTACTCTGGTTACAGTGGTGACTGGCGCTCCGGAGGAAGAGGGAAATCATGTGACCCGGAGCGACCTCGGCCACCCCACTGATGCTGATACTCTGAAGAGAGCGACTCTCTCTCTGCTCCACCCTGATACCGCTCAATTCACTGCTTTCAGCTCCATCACTGCTGTTCATCCTCAGACACACCTGGATAAAACTCCGACAGCCGTGACTCACAGGCAGATTCTGGTCCAGCCACACCAGGCCGTGTTGCCTAAAAATCAGATGCCCTGCTTCTGCAGACAGGAGTCCCGCCTCACTGCGCCCTTGGATTTGCAGCTTTAAACTGGGGACGTGCGTAAGGATGTGGCCCTTCTCAGTGGACAGACTGATGTCCCCAGCCCAGGACAGAGACAGAGCAGAGCCTCCAGAAGGAGGACCAGAGCAGACAGTGTCTGTGGTAAAACTGCAGGGGGCAGCGACGGGCTCTCCGTCACACTCGCTACATGCCTGACACTCGTCCATATCCGCATTAAAGAAGTAACCGTGAGTACACATCCCAGAGTTTGCATCTCTCTCCGACATGCCCTGGCACCTGAATCCACCTGCATGGAACAGCAAAATGTTCACAATAAAACATAACATTTTTAGAAAGCATTTTAAAGGTTGAATGACTTGTTGCTATTTAGAATGTATATAATACAATATGAATACAATGATACTACAGTGTCATTCTCCTAGTGCTGTGATTTGCATATTAGTATGAAAAAGACTTAAATTCTATCTCTATGCATTTATCCAGAATTAAGCTCAAAGAGTGCACAGTTTACAGCGATCATATCAGAGTCATACCTGGAGTATTGAGACATTTATGAGAATCTCCACAAAGATCTGTAATTTCAAGACACTCATCTCTGTCCTGAAACAAATAAAATCTGTATTAACATATTGTTTGACATATTAAAACCCAGATGTATCAATGGCCTGGGTAAAGGATGAGGTTCAAATGCAGCGCACCTGACAGATCCTGTCTGCATGTACTGAGCACTGGGCAACGAGGAAGAAGCCAGGGGGACACACAGTGCACACTTCACAGTGAGGCTGTCCGTTACTGAAGGAGCAGTACTCGTCTGAGCCACAGCTCCCACAGGCCAACAGAGGCTGGCTCACCTGCTCAGGGATCCATTATGTACAAAACCATTCTGACTACAATTCTGTACTTATTTACAGTAGTGTAGGTCTTCTGTGGATAGTCTTACCTCCATGACATTGGCATCCATATCCACTTTGTGCAGGGACAGAGCCTGTTGGGCCTGGTGAGCCCTGAACTGTCCCCCCATTGTCTCCATGGGATTGTTCAGATCCCCTTGGAAATTCTGCAGCGATGTGTGCTTGATACTGTCGATCAGTAAATTGTACTGGGCTTTCACCTGAAATGTAGGCTAAATGTGAGTATCTATACTTGTATTTATAACATTCTCACAATAACACATCAACAGCCAGTTTTATAAGATCCCAACATTCAAGAGCAAATAGCACATGATCAGAACATCTCCAAAATGTCACTGATATATTAATGAAAGCTGGAGGCCTGGTAGTGCATTTATGGTATATATGCTGTTTTATGATTGCATCTGTATGTGGATCAGAAGCTTACTTGCTCCATTTGCTCAAACATTCTTCTCTGCTGCTCCAGAATCTCTCTTTGCTGGTTGAGAAGCGCCCCCTGCTGCTCAGTGAGGAGCCTCTGCAGTTCTCGCACCTCGTCCTGTTGGCCCCTGAGGGCCTCAACCAGCTTCTCTTGGCCCTTACTCAACTGCAGCTGCAGCACCAGCGCGTCCTCAGAGGGGACCTCATTGCCTCCTGCCGCTGAAACATATCGTATAACCGTGTTTCTCTTTAGGGGCTATTTACAACTCACATGATGCATTTACATTATTATCATCATCTGCCTCTTTGAAAATGGAAACATCTATATTTCATAGACGAAACCCCAGGGAGCAGCAATCCACGTCCTTTTGTTATTTTAACGGGCTTAAACGTAGATCCCCACAGCACTTGGACTTACTTGGCTTCATGTCACAGTTGAGTTGTATCCACGCGCCTCGCTCCGCTCCAAACTCTGGAAACTCCTCCAGAAACTGCGCAGCCCTGTCAGTCACACGCACAGGAGACGCTTCTTCTCCGTGCGGACTGCAGCCTTCCCCGACGCACACCTTGGGCTTTTGGCGCATGAGGTGGGGAAGTTTACACCCAATTCCTTTGCACTCCCGTGGGCTGTCCTCCCCTGCGGTCCGCTGGGACACACTGGTGGGGCAGATGCCCCCTGTGCAGCCAGGATGGAACACTTCTGCCGTGATGGTCCTGGGGTTGGTCCTCCTGGTGCCATCGTAGCCCCCCGGAGACTGGTGCAAGGCGTACGGCTGGTTGTAATCCTGCTGGTACCCTCCGGGCACGGGGTACAGTGATCCATGTCTGCTTTGGGCTGAATTTGTGATCTGACGTCTCGACTCCACGTGCCCTTGACAGTGCGTGCCCACGCAAGACCTGCTCCACTCCTGAGCCGGGAAACAGCGCGGACCCAGGCAGAGTTCAGAAGCAGTCTGCGTCCTGCTTAAAGCCCCCACAATCAGACAAAACGTCACTAAAGTCCATCCCATTTTGAAAGGTTACAGTAAATCCAACAGCAGAGACTATTCGCCTCTCCGTGTCTCCTCTATCTCTCAGACACAGTGCGCAGCTCCACAGACATCAGCTCGTGTCCATCCTTCGCGGGGCTGAGCTGTGCGCGCTCTGCCCCCTGCGCCTCACTGTGCCTCGTAACATGTGGCTCACTGCTCCTAATTGGCAGCAGGTTTGGCTCCTAGTCTTAAATTAACCCGTAGCTTTCCCGGACATACCTCTGTGCGCACTCACTCCATCTTCACTGGAGCTGGGCGTGGACACAGCTCTGGACTTACCCGTTTATTTGGACTGTAACACCCATGTAATTAATTAAACATGTTTTAAGTGCTTTTCCGCAGTTTTCCTCTGATGATAGTCCCACTTTCGTAGTTTTTTAATTGGCCCTGTCAGAATCAGACCTTCTGTTTAATGTGGCATCTTGACTTTGAAGTCACAGATAAGGAAAGACACGAGCAGAGCACTGCCTCCCGTAAAACCTAAACTTTATTACACGTTTATTTCCCAGCAGGACCCCGCCTGGCTCTGATTAAAGCGTTTACTCAAATTACGCACAATCTGACATTAGTATATATCTCTCTCTCCTGTATTTAAGCTTAGGGCCACTCAAGGTCAAATTAGTGTTATCCTCAGCATCAGTAAGTATGGCACATTTTAATAGCAGTAGTTAGTTGAGTAAAACTGAGACGGATATACAAGTTTACTAGAAATAGTAAAGACCATGGCTGGTTTCAGTTTAGCCAAAATAACACCCATAAAACATGAATAAAGATAGGCCTAACTTCTCTCCCAGTGCAGCAGCCTTGAGTAATAATGAAACCCAACCCGGTTTCAAAATATATTGTGTTGTAAATATATGTTCATTACGTGTTTTATTCTCACATTTGCACGTGAATAAAAATACATTTTGATAAACCTGGGCTGTCTAAATTGAAAACCCTGAATGGAATAGTGCAAAGGTCAAAAGTAGATTTGTGTTTCTGTAAGATAATTCTTTATCTTGTGGTTGTAGATATGTGTCTGCAGTGACCCAGTGCACCCAGGGGCCCCCAAACACAGGTGCTTTCATTTAGCACATGACACAGGCCTGTGACCACTCACACACTCACAACCAGACAACTAACTAACTAATTGTCACCATTAGTCATTTAAGTGCAAGTTAATGCATTTCCTTGTGAGCATATGAAGAATGGGAAACATGAGGATATGAAGATTATTCTATGTAAAGTTAATAAAATGTATCAAGGAGCAGCAAAGTTAATGTGAAACATGTGCCAGTTTAAAATGTATCTCTCTCATCTCTCGGTGGTCAAAGCATTTAAAAGCCACAGTATGTACATATTTTGCTAAAATAATTCAATAAAATAACATTTTTATTTATTTATTTATTTTTAATGTTGTGCTTATTGCACTTAAAACATGTGTCTTTACTCCGAGCAAACTTACATCTCAACAAAACTCAACTCACACAACTCAACAATAATGTAAGAATAATACATCATAACTACTCCTACTACTCAAAGTATTCATCTTTGCTCAAATGGTTTTGTAGAGCTCAGGAGGTTTAAATTGTCTCTCAGTGTCTTATAAATTTAGATCGTCTTTCTTTAGTATCCACTTCCTGCTTTCACAGGAAACTACACTGTAAAGGCCTGAGCTGTATGACCAGGCTCTTATGATGATCACAGTGCACAGTGTGAGAGGAATCCACAAAGGTAAGACATTCTGAAATAACATGAATCAAAACTATAACTTCATTCACCAAAGAACAAAAAAGAGTATGAAGAATAGACAGAACTGATATGACTTATTTGCTTCTATAACTCTCATGATTTTTAAAAAGTACTTATATTGTGACTCAGTATGGTAACTATTTAAAGATATTTGTTTTTGTTGTTTGATTTTAATATCCTCAGTTGTACCAGTATTACTTAAAAGAAACATCTCATTTAGGATTAGAGGAAATTACGACAGCTGTCAGAAGAACATGTTGACAAAAGCGGTCAGATCCAGGATTTTAAGTCTCCATTAAGGCTTTTGTGTGTTGAGTTTTGTTTTGGCCTCTACGCTCTTCTTGCTTGATGTTTGTTCGGTTGATGTTGGACCACATTGTGAGTGGAACAGACTTGAATGAGGCTGGTATTCATAAGCAAATGTGGTTTGGACATGAAAAGCAAAGCAATTTCTACAAATGTTCTGTCTTTGGGTGGAGGCCCGTGAACACTGCCTTATCCAAACTGATCAATCAAGATGTATTAACTTTTATCTGTTGCTAAAGCGATGCAGGGTTGTGGAGCGGCCATAAAGGTGAAGTTTCTTACATCCAAATTCTCACTTTCATATGGAAATGATACAGAGCGAGAGCTGCGTGGCTGCCGATCCTTCTCCTTTCAGCTCATTAGGTTTCAACGTCTGTTTACACTCAACATAAACACAGCATAAGAGAGAAGCACTGAAAGGACTGTACAACTGCATTATACTGCTGTGGCACTGATGCACTCAATATGTCTGCCATGCTTCATTACACTGTTAGACAATATAGAGGAAAGAAACATTAAACCATTAAATATCCACATTATAGTTTAATATTCAAAATGGGCATATAATAGGTCACAGTAATAAAATTGGATGTACAACTAACAGTAAAACTATGATATATATTTTTCTTTCTCTTTCCCATTACTATTTTTACTATATTATTTGTACTATGTATGCGTAGTATAATTGTGTACTGTATACTGATCTTTTATTCATATATATATATACTCAGGTGTTTTGGTTGGGTGGGGTTGTTGTCATCTTTTGGATCAAGCGATGACTAAAACACTGAAATATGCTCAGTAAAATATACTGAAACCTCATTTAAAAAAAAAAAAAAAGAGCTGCCATAAATGAAACTTTAGAAGTATAGTATCAGTATCTATAATTAGTCATATGAGTTATCTTTTTACCTTTTACAGCTCAAATAGTGTAAAAAAACCCACTAGAACCCCATATTGCTCTAGCCATTATGTATTGCAAGATAAGTTAATGTATTAAGTGTCGTGCCAGGTCTATATTAAACTTTAAAGTATATTTATAGCTCTACTTTTAACGGAAGCAAGCAACCACAACATTGCTTATTCCAAAGCAATGAAAATAAAGTCATGTTTGTTTCGCTGATGTTTAGCATTAGTAATTTATATGACCACTTTTTGTCTGGTCCAAGATGGAAGTTCATGAAGTACTTTTATTGACTTCACACAGAGTCTCATTTGGTTTCCAGTTGTGGTTTCAAAACACAAATGTGACCACTGAATCTGCATCTTAAAGCATCCACATCTGAAGTTGTTTTTGAGTCCCTAGTTACACTGATGCTTAAGTGTTGTTAGTGATAAGATGATAAGGACTCATAGTTTGTATCGCACTGTTGGCACAGAACCTGGCCTCATTCTCTGGGCCTTTTAAGCTGCTCCATATGCCAGATGTATTTTTGACCTGAGCTCTGGCAAGATCCTGGAACCCATATGGGCAAATCAAAGATGCGGAAACGTACAAAATGAGGTGAAGAAAAGAAAAGTTGTGATTCTGGTAAAAAATGTTATAAAGAATTCTTATGACATTTAGGTCACATTGTAGCTTGGTACAAATCAAAAAAGGGGCACTTTTAACAAAAGGTTGTCCCTCTGCATTTGATGCGTCCTTTAATGCCAATGGAGAAACATGACCCATTATGTTTCTGTCTGGGTGACAGAAAGTCTGAGTATCATGGAGGAAACCCACCTAGACACAGAGAACAAACAAACACGCAAACTCTGCACAGAAATACCATCAAATCTGTGAATAAAATCTAGTACAGAGGTTGCCAAGTGGTAGTTCAGGAGTTACTAGTACCCCCAAGGGATTTTTGTATTGTATTGAAAAAAATAAAATTTGATGAATTACCGTTGTAAAAATATAATTTTGAAGCCTGACTCTGCATTACTTATTGAATAATGGTTTATGTTTTATAGGCTTCCCGTACCCCATCTGAGGCCATGGCTCTTATTTACTCAGTTTAAAGTAGCTAATAAAATGAGTCACTGCCATCTGTGGTATGCTATTCAAATTCATTGATTCTATATTCACATTAGGAATACTCAGGTTTTAGTGGTAAAAGTATTGAAAGAGTTCATAATTGCTTCTGTGATCCTTTGAAAAACTATCCTGAAAGTAACAAGAGAAGTGAAAACTCACACAATAGAGTAACTTTTTGTGAAACCACTATGTACTATATACTATATACTATATACTATATACTATATACTGTACACTATACACTATATACTATATACTATATACTATATTTACTGCCTATTTCTATTCTACAAGGTTGTGGTTGTGGTATGCAGCAATGTCTTTATGTTAATATATGTTAGTGAATGTGTTTGTTTCAGATGGACGACATAGACGTGATGTTCAGTCACCTGCTCGAGGAGATGGACGATCTGACTCAGGTGAGGCCATAATATTGTGGTATATTTGTAATCATGTGTAGATTCAGATCATGGTTGAATATTAAATAACAAAGGCCAAGAGTAAAGTGAACTCTCACACAGTTCACAGATATTTACTGTGTGGGAGAGTTTGTTTTGTGTGTTACATTTGTATCTACAAGTCTATTGTTTTTAGACTAATTGCACAGGGCCAGTGTGTTTAAAAGTGACATTATGTCATTGAGTTTGGTCGGTTCCCTTTAAGCACACATAAGTTGCTCGTCATCTCACGTCTCTCACATGGTAATGAAAACATTACAAACCCAAATGTTCCAAGGCCAAGGCCTCAGGGACAGTTTATCTCAAATCTCTGTAGTTAAGAATGTAAGAGTAGGAGACAAATAGCCCATGCAACTTTACAATAGTTCATGAACGTCACTTTGGCTCAAACTTCACAGCATAAATTAGGAGAAAACCACATTTAAATGTTGATTTTTGAGTATTCAAAATATTTAATGGTGAACTCACTTATCGTGCTGATTGGGTCCATCCATCGTGTTTTCTACTCAGACTTTAGACACTGAATTGAGAGTCACATATTTCGGGCAGATTGTTGGCGCTGCACGGTCCACATTCACAAAGTGGCATTAAATCAAATATTGAGAATACAAAATGCATTCATTTCTTTCCTCCATAATAAATAAAGAATGTAGCAGGAAGTTGGATTAATTGAATACACATTGTCGGGAAGTGGTTTCTAAACTGAGCTGTGCTACATGTGAGTGGTACAAAAGCAGCATGTTTGCTCAGTTTAGAGTCAATTTAATGCACATTTTTACTCTTGGGTTAGTCCATGATTAGAACTTGTCTGTTATACCAAGTGTTTAGTCCCGTTTGGTAACACTAGTTACACTGGGAATAGTTTTGCATCTGTTTTAGATCTGGCTGTACCCGAAAGGCCAAATATTTTCTAAGCTGGTACTTGGTTTGAGAATGAGTGACAGACAATGAACAAGGTTAGGGTTAGACTGCCTCTTGTCAAAAGACACTGTTTATGCTAGATGTGTAAGCTATATTAATTGATAAATTGTGAAATGGAAATTCTCTGATCACTAACATGAAGTGATCATGACCTTATTTGTCTCTTTAGACCACGTTTGGCAGCCCACATTTGGACTGCTGTGTTTTTGTAGTTCTGCAGTCACTTCAGTTATGAGAATGTTCTGTGTAAATTATGAGACAAGTTATTTATTCTCCTGTAATGGAAGCAAGTCAAATGGCCAAGATGTTCTCTATAACAGAGGCAGCTTGAAAACAGTCTTGAAGAAGGAGAGCTACAGTGTTATAAAGAGCAGACTTGATTGAACAACTGCACTCACTCACACATTTGGACACGTTCACCTTTAACGATGTTTAGTGATTTCATGAAGTACTATAGACAAACAGATCTTTGTAAGAATTTAAGAAGCAAAAATGTAAACTATAATCTTAAAAAAGGTTTAATCTGTATTGCTGATAAGTTAATATATAACACAGCCAACACATTTCATTTCATTTGGATGGACAGTAAATAGAATTAAAGATACATTATAAAAATCATGATCCTCTTGAAAGAAGCAGACTTTTTCCTGTACCGTTGGTTAAAGAAAGTGTCTTCTTAAAACTCGTGTTAGGTTTTAGAGTTTATTTTGAGTCCATCTTAACCTGAAAAGGACCAACAAGCTTATCTTTAAAAATATGGGCCCTACCAGTGCCCCACCTCCTCCTTGTTGGTGAGCTCTGTGCCCATTACTGATCCAGCCATGGGCCCATCCATCTGGTCCTACAAAAGTCACTCTTGTCCATAAAATGTTTGAAAAATCTGTCTTTATATATTTCTTGGCCCAGTCTTGATGTTTCAGCTCATGTTTCTTGTCCAGTGGTCATGTTTCAGCCCTCCTTACCTTGGCCATGTCTCTGAGCACTGAACACCTTGTACTTCTGGGCACCTACAGTTTGGAATATGACTGCGCTGGAAGATAATGGGCTCCTGGTAACATCCTGGTTGATTCTTCTCAAGTCGCTCAAGGTTAATTTACTTTTTTTTTTGCTTGGAACACAGTTGACTATTTGCAACAAAATGTTTGCTCCAATATCTTTGTAATATCTTTGTGCACAATTATTAGGCAAGTGGGTATTTTGACCATATTATGACTTTTATGCATATTCTCCAACTCCAAACTGTATAAACTTGAACATCCTATCAAGGAATTATTAGGCAGTTTCTCAGGCAAAATGGACAAAAAGAGATTTAACGGACACTGAAAAGTGAAAAATTGTAAAAAGTATTTAAGAGGGATGCAGCAATCAGCACCTTGAAAATTATAAAGATATTGGGGCTTGATCACAGAATCATCAAACATTTTGTTGCAAATAGTCAACAGGGTCACAAAAAACGTGCTGAAAAAAAAAAGACACAAATTAACTGCAAGAGATTTGTGAAGAATCAAACCTGAAGTTACCAGGAACCCATTATCCTACAGCACTGTCATACTCAAGAACTGCCACCTGCCTGAAGTGCCCAGAAGTACAAGGTATTCAGTGCTCAGAAATCTGACCACTGAGCAAGAAACACAAGCTGAAACATCATGAATGGGCCAAGAAATATCTGAAGACAGATTTTTAAAAGATTTTATGAACTGATGAGATGAGAGCAGCTCCTGATAAACCAGATGGACGGGCTCGTGGCTGGAGCAGTCATGGGCACAGAGCTCCACTTTGACTCAGACGCCACCACGGTGGAGGTGGAGCACTGAGTAGGGCTGGTAAATATTCATTTATAGATTCTGAATGGTTTACTATTCTGATAGATGAAAATAAACAAGAGAAAATGGAAAATGTTAATTTCTGCTTCATAATTCTGCACATTAATAGTTGCCCAGTGCATACATAGATTTTCTCCTGAGAAAACTAAAACTTTTTCTTTCTTAAATATTTATGTTTGAGGTTTATAAACATTTTAGTTGTAGTTGTTCAATTCTACAATTAATTCTCATGAATACAACTTGCCTAATAACTATGGACACAGTGTATGATACAGTACAATGTGTGTCTGCAGAGCCTGGTCCAGACGGCCGACACTGTCACTGATGCAGAGATTAACTCCTCAGGAGCTTCAGATCTCAATGGTGAGACTTCACACTGTTCTGCAGGGAAATGCTTAAACCATAAACTCATTCTTGGGTTTAAAGCTTTAGGGAATGATCATTGTGGTTCTGAAAAGTCATCGCAACCATGACACTCATCAGAATCTGCTTGTTTTGGTGTAGATGTGTGTACATTTTCAGTCCATATGAAATGTAAAACTTCTCATTATGCTAAGAAATTCTTCCCGCAGGCTTGTTATGTTGTTATAATCTTGAACAATGCACTTTGAAGTTTGATGTAGCCCCTTCATATTTTGGCTACATACATAAACATTTCTAAAATTATAAAATAGAAAATGTACAAACAATTTCTAATCTTGTCTCATGTTTGCAGAGCCTCTGAATAACCTGGAAAACACAGAGTCAGATAATATCTTGCCTCAGCCAGAAGAAAATGCCCCAGCAGACGTCCAGCCTGCTCCCTCTGACAAGCCTCTTCCCTCAGCCTCATCTGTTACATTAGCATCACCCAATAATCTTCTCCTGCACAAACTTGAACCAACAGAACCTGACCTGCCAGCACCAAAACTCAAAATGCCACAAACAGCAAACAATGAAAAGCCGCCCCAGGTAAGTCCAGATAACATAACTACAGATGTATTCATATGTGTATTTGAATAGTTTCCTGTGCCACAGGCAATTATAAAGGTGTGGATGTCAGATGGCAGCACCAAGACCCTGATGGTGGAGGGAGCACAGACAGTGAGACATGTTCTGGACAAACTGTTTGAGAAAACTTACTGTGACTGTGCCACTGAGTGGAGCCTGTGTGAAATCAACCAGGAACTGCATGTCGGTCAGATCAAAATACACTCAAGAAAACTAACACCACATGAATGTAACAAAGACAATTAATCAGCCACATGTTAATGCTTTGGTTATTCATGGGTTTCACTGTCCTGTTTACAGTTGACATTTTGACTATTCAAAAGATAAAATATTTAGTTTAGAATTAAGGCCTGTCATGACAATTTATTTATTTGTTGTTCAATATATGAAAGTTAGAGCAAAAAAATGTTAGTCAATATTTATTGTGCACATTTTCTTATTTTTTGGCTATATGATAAGATTTAAGCCATGGAAGGTTTCATTAATAACTTCTACAGCTCAGCTGCTTTTTAAAAACAGTCTTTCAAATTTAGAATGTGGTTTTGTGGTTTAAGTCTGCTCTCGGAATAAACTAGTTTCAATATTATTTTTAGTCATCTATATTTACTTCAGCAATATATTGCACTTCAAAATTTCCTTTTGTGACAGGGCTATTTGAATTAAGTTAACTGCTATGGCAATAGCCCTTTTTTGATCACTCTGACACCCACAGACAGGTGAAATATTTAGAGATTCTAATGGGTGCTGGGACCATATGGCTGGGACATATCCCAAGTCCACCCTGTAGCACATACAGATTTATATATAATTTTATGGGCCTTTTTTACTGCTGTGATGTTATATTCAATTTTATTCACATTTTTTACATTTTCTAAAATCTTGGGTTTTCAGAGAGAATTTTGGAGGACCATGAGTGTTTTGCAGAGTTTCTCTCAATGTGGACGACTGGGACTCACAATAAGCTGTATTTCCTGAAAAGACCTCAGAAATATGTCATATTCAAACAGCCCCAAGTTAGTGTCACAAAATTCACTTTGACTTTTAGTCAGTATTTAATTATTCTCATACTTTCTTTAGTTCTTTTACATGTGGAAGAGGTCATATTTGAAAGCCATATCTCAGCAAGAGCAACAACTTTTACTCAAGGTCAGTCAGTGTCACAAACGTCCAGTTAATTTGGTCGTCTTTAACTATTTGTTGTTAATTTCTCTAGGAGAACTTTGAAGGTTCGACAGCTGTAGTTCCTGATCTTGAAGGCTGGTTGTACCTAAAGGACGATGGGAAGAAAGTTTGGAAGCCGCGTTACTTTCTGCTCAGGGCGTCAGGGCTGTACTATGTGCCCAAAGGAAAGACCAAGGTACAGTCATTGTATATTTATTATAGACTAACTTTAATAGTGGCTAAATTGCCTCACTGTTATAATTTTTAATCAGTCAGTAACAGTAATAGGCTACATTGTGCAAAAAAAGAAACACTTGAACACTTGATGAAAAATTAAAACCACTGCTGTTTCAATCGACAATTTAAATCAAAATACTGTACTATATCTATGTACAATGCCGAAACCTATGAATACAGGGAAAGCTCTTATTAAAAAGCGCACTCATTTCAATTATTAAAGAAACTGGCCTGTTCTAATATTTATTTTTTTGAGTAATGCACAACTGCCATATGATAAAATAGAATGAATATGCCTTTGTCCTACATACTTGGGGTTTAAGTAGATCTTTTCAGTGCCAACAGTGATGTCATAGAAAGACCGAAAGAGAGGGGAGATACAGGACACAAGGGAAATATGCAAAGCAGATGTGTGAATGGTAAACAGGAGAGGCAGTGGGAACTATCTGCAGCACATGCTACTGTTTTAAACAAATACAAACAGCACGAGATGCTTACAGTTTAGAGATGCTTTCAGTGGAAAAGTGCTTTGGAGTGACCGCTTTGTTTCTTCCTAATGTGGAAAAACTGAAGGATTCTGGAAGAAAAACAGGATTTGTTTACGGCAGAGATACATTTAAGGGGTTACAGTCCATTAAGCAGCCTATAATAGCCTATACAATCTTCTTCAAAGCTGAAAATCAAAGTCTTTTATATATAGTGCTGGAATAGTATCAATACACATGTCGCTCTTAATGGGGATTGCACCATAAAGACATTGTCCCTAGGCAAGACATTTGACACCCATAGCAAATTGAGAAAAATAGGCTGTGTACTTGGTTGTTGCACAAGTTATTTAAATCTATGTCATTTTCTATGATCATGCTATTGCTTTTCCTGGAATGTTACATAGTATGGCATTAATTTGACTTATCTTGCATTTATTCACTCAGTAATTTTTACTACTCAAAAATACATAGAGCTGCTTCTTCAGATCTGATCAAGAACTTGACCGGGTGGTGTCATCTACTTCTCTCCATCAAGAAGTAGTAGTAGAAGTATTTAATGCTATACTGGGGAATATTCTAGACAAGGCATGTACACAAGCTATTGAGGTTCCTTCACTTAAACAGTTACATAGTGCACCTTTCCTTGCCCTTTCCTTGCCCTTCATCTGAAAAAAAAAACAAAAAAAAACAGATAAGGCTATAATTATTTTGTCTTTCCCAGTCTTCCAGTGACTTGGCCTGCTTCGTGCGTTTTGAACAAGTGAGCGTGTACTGGACTGAGGGCTACAGGCTCAGATACAGAGCCCCCACAGACCACTGCTTTGTGCTGAAGGTGAGCGCTCACACACGCTCACACACACTCAGGGCTTTGAAGGCAGGTTGAAAGAGGAGATCCGTTGGAAATGTCCAGATGTGCGGAGAGAAAAAGTCGGGTTTGATGGTACTAGACACGCTGGTGGCCGTTTATCACCCTCCAGACAGTTTAACTCCATTGCACAGACTGGAACAAGGTGCACAACAGGGGTCAAGGGTCAAGGGTCAGGAGTCACCAGGGCGTGTGCCTCTGAACGAACTCATATTTCTTCCTTGGAAATTTTAGGTCTATGTCAAGTTAGAACGTAGTAGTAGCACAAGCTCCACGGGTATTCTCTTTAAGTATCCCAAATTCCTGAAGCCAATATAAAGGTCGTTGCTGTTTCTTGTCTGGGCTGGATCATTGATGATTGTGAACCATTAAAGTCTCCTGTTTGCATTGCCTAGTAAAAAACTCCCTCTGCTGGACACTCTGCAAACTGTAATCTAAAGACTTGACTATAAAAATAAAACAGTAGCTTGAAGTTCAGTTGTAGACATCAGTAATAATCTAGTGAAATAAATAAATAATTGATTAAACTAATGAAAAAACTGAATCAAGAGACAATGAGACAAAAAAGGAAGGTAAAAGACAAGCTTTGACCTTTATCATTGACCATCAAGCCATTTACTTTTAATTTCATAGAAAGTGCAGGTTTTTCCCAATAGAAAAGGCATATAATTTGGAAGTTATTAGACACATTGTATCACAGATCTGATTTCTTATCTTCCAGCATCCTTGCATCCAGAAAGAGTCTCAGTATGTGAAGTTCCTTTGTTGTGAAAATGAAGACTCTGTGCTGCTTTGGGTCAGTTCCATAAGGATAGCCAAGGTCTGAAACAGCCATGAACACATAGTAATAATGTAACAGCATCAAACCCACATTTTAAGTGAGGTCTCCTGTAATATTTATTTCTAGTATGGGGCGGTCCTCTATGAGAACTACAAGGCTGCACTAAAAAGAGCACAACATCCACCAGACCAAAGCACCCGCTCAGGTACGGTCATTTTATAATACAATTTACCATTAACTGACTCCATGTTAGCTATGTTATATGACTAAAAACTAAAAAAAACATGTCTGGAGATGTGTTTCATTCACACATTTGAGCAACCCTTTATTATTTGTCACTCAAAATGCTCTGTTCCACCTTGTGATGTCATGATGTGGTCGTTTTTAAGTTTAAGATTTTCTTTTTGTTCAGTAGAAATGGGAAATTCCTGTGCAGAAATAACCCAAATGATTCTAGTGAAGGTGCATGAAGCTAATTATTCTTACAATTATTCTTACAGACAACCTCAAAAGTCAAATCGTCCAATCTGCTCCCGCCCCGGATGAATGCGCAGAACAAGATGAACCTCCACCTGACTTCATTCCACCTCCTCCCCCTGGGTACATGGCAGTACTCTGAGATATAAAAAAAATACATTCAAATATGTGTTGGTTTGATCCACTGTTTATTAGAAAAGGACTGTACATAAATTTCAGTGAACACATCCTATGTACAGACTGAGAGGAGACAGACACTGATTTCTGTTCCACATTTAAGTTAATTTTTTCCCCTTTCTGCAACACATAGATGTAGGAAGGTGCCTTGACTTGTGATGCCCTGAAAGTGGTAAACATTACACGGTTCAGTGGTTGTCACATGATTTCATTCACTATGAAAAAAGTATAAATTAATCCTTTACAGACACAACTGCTTCTTCAGCAGTTTCCAGAGACATGTAAAAACTGATAGAAATACATTAAGTAGAAAACGTTATTATAAATACGATGGAGAAAATACAATCAAAGACAGGATGTAGTGGCAAATCAGTTGCTGTAATGATACTTTCATGCACAAAGGCTATAATACTGATGACTGCATGTTGACGATGTATTTTTAACACATTTTTGAGATGCCTGGACTGTTAATATTTCCTTCAATACCATTTACACTAATCAAGCAGAACATTGTAACCACAGCCCAGCTCCTCCCTTGGGACCATTTGGCTAAATACTAATTACTGCAGTTCTTGAACGCCTCACACCATGGAAAGATTAAGATGAAGTTCTGTTATTAACCTGACAGAGGCCATATTGTTTTGCCTGATTAGGAACAGACTGTAAACAGATGAATACACCTACATTCATTGTAATGCTGAAAATTACAATCTGATTATTACCCTTACAAATAACGAAGGACTCACTGAGGGGGCGGTTGTGGATGGGAGCTTGTGAGCACCAATGTAAGCGTCACATTCACAAAACTAATAGTAAAAAACTTGACCATTGGCATTTATGAGTTTTTGTCCAAAAACAAACAAAACAAAAAAAACAAGATGCAAGTGCTTGAATGAAAATTTTGATTAGCACATAAACATAAAAATGTGAGTGGTAGTGGAGCTGAAATAACCCGAGGCACTCTTGTGTAGAAAAATGTATTATTCTTTATTGAGACAGTCTACAGGCATAGGCTGGTCCATGTCTCAATAAAGAATTACAATTTTTTTCTAATGGCAATAATCATTTGGATTAGAATTTAAACATAGTCACAGTTTTTACTTATCAGTACAAAGGAAATAGATATAGAAGCAATAAAATAACTGCCCGTTCTTCATTGTTACTAGATTTGAGTCCCTCTTTCTGCTACAGTAGCTGGACCACAGCATTACAAATTCAGGTGACAACAAAATGCAAAATGATGTTCATTCATGACTTAAAAATGGCACAAAGTGATGAGGGCAAATTAATATTCAAGTACATATCAAATGTAACACAGGCCTTCAGATGCAGGCACCACCACTTCCCACTGATGGAGACTCACGGTGAAGCACAGACGGACAACGCACTGGCAGCTTCGCACGTTACAGAATATTTACAAGAAGGAAAGAAACGTCACCAGGAACAAGAACAATTTCTCTTTTTTTACGTTTCAATGCATTCTTTACACACTCGTCACTTTTCTGCAATCCGAACATCAACAGTGGCACACAATCAATTCATATCCCAATACTTATATATTTTGTGTAGTAGGTCTCTTTCTCATTCACAGTGCAAATGATGGATAGGAAGCTTCTGAATTTGGAATTGGGAGACAAAAAATCTGTACATTAGAGATTTTGGCTAAATTTGATCAGTGCTATTTTGTTTAGACTTTCCCTATTTCTGATCAAAACAGTGTAAACATACGTCACTATCCACGGCTTGTCAACCCTCCTTCTTGTGCGACAAGTTTTTGGACTGGTCCCTTATCAATCTTTCAAAAATAAACCGACGTGTAAACTGCTAAGATTTCACCATGGCACTTCATTCAGACAAAAATCGCTACACTGCATTCACCTCTGTACATATCTTCCAGATATTGAGTTCAAAATGGCAGTATGTTGGGTTGTGTGTTTTTAGTCAGCATAGTGCATGATAGACTCAACATAGTTTCCAGGGAAGAGTCCAGTGACGCCGTTACAGACTCCTTCAAACCAGCCGTCGTCATTCTTCTTGATGATGTAGATAATGGCGCCTTCCATGAAAGAAAGCTCATCCTCTTTGTCCTTGGTGTAGTCGTAGATGGCCACAACTGTGATGAGACAGTAACATTTAGTACAAATCACATGCAAGGCATTGCTAGGTTTAATTGCATCAACTTAAACTCAATGACATGAAAAATTAATAATGATAAATATTGTTTATGTGAATATGTTTTGCAAGTTTTTAAATTAACCACATCAGCTGTATGGATTACATCTTATAATATGCCCTTTCAACTGGAACAGTACTATGTATATGTGTTACTGCTTTGGTTTATCTAATATTTAAAAAAAAAACCTCAAAACCTGTTATTGTGACTGGTCCAAATAAAGATGATCTTAGTGAGGGTTCCCTCACCTTTCTCTAGATAGGTCTTGGGTGCCCAGTGTGGGTCTCCATCGGCGTATGGGTCGCTGTAGTGAACCACAGCAGCCTCGTCTTCCTCATAGTCCACTGGGGGAGGGGGTGGAGGGGGGGAGGGCTCCTCAAACACAGACAGGTCCTCTGGAGGGGGAGGAGGAGGAGGCGGTGCAGGGCTGTCTGTGACTGAAAACACAAACAACCAATCAGAATCAACATCCACTTGGATTCCTACATATGATATGCAGATGTCTATTCACAAATGGAAACTGTAATCAGTTTTATACTGCATTTATTTGACTGCATATATTGTATTATCTTTTTACATTCTTTGAATTGACCAGTTATCTCAGGAAACCCTAAGGATTGGGTGCCCCAGCTCTCCAGTCAGTTACTGTCATTCAACTACACTAATGACACATTTCATTCCTTATCCACTGTCGGTCCAATGTTTCCTGTTCAATTGAATGCATTTCATGAAAACTGCATAATATAGTGTAGTTACCTCAGTATAGTGTAGTGATGTGTTCACTAGAGGGCGCTGTGTCATTATTTTATGCCAATAGAACCAACTAGAATCAATTTTGATACCATAGTCTTTACAAAACTAATGATGGGTAAATGAATAAACTAAACACTGGTGGACATGTTTACCCCACTCTAATGATATTTCCCTCTGACCCAATAGAATAAAATTGTGTTGATGTGTCAGGAGATGTAACAAATACCTCTTTTAAATTAAAGTTATAGAGGACTTACACAGGATTAACTAAAGACTGTGGCTAAAATCCTGCATTTGACTGCGTGACTCATAGGTTTTTGTATCCTGTAGAGTTTCTAGACAGGCCAAGTGCACAATCAGCTCACATTTCTTTCTCTTCGTCAGAGCGAGAGTTCGACTTGAGCTTTCTGTGATCCATCACCATGGCAACAGACAGACATTCAAAAGGCGTGCCCATCGCCAGAAAGTGTGCAGAGTGTAGTGAGTCACAGAGGAGCAAGGGGCAAAATCATGGCATTTTACAGTGATGAAGCATGGCTGATTGTGCATATTTTTTAAGCTTGCTCATAGAACGATAGTCCAAAATCTGTCTTTGGGTTAAGAGCTGGAGGTGAAAAATATGCTTTGTTATCCTGGCAATGAACAATTAAAAACAAATTAAAAATGTACTCATAATGAATCCCATAAGCACAAAGCTGAAACCCATGAAAAGGTTTATTGTTTGTAATGAAATCATTTTAAAATGCAATTACTGTTTGGCATAAGAAAAAGTCCAAAATAATCAATATTGGTAGTATTAGCTATTAATATACCATGAACATATCACTGTAGAATATTAATATAAACAACAAAAAGATCAAATGCAGAGGAAAAATGGAAATTGGAGGCATGATTTTCATCTGTCATAGATTTATCACAGTATTACAGTGAAAGTCATGCATTCCACTTACTGCTCTCCTGCATTCTGGCCACAAAACCGGTCAGGGGGATCTGTGGGGTCAGCTGCACCATGGGAGGAGGCGGAGGAGCCACAGACACTGAAGCAGCAGTAGCAGTGAGGAGAAGCAGAGCGTGAGGCAAAACAAAAGGAGAAAATACAAGGCACTGTACAAAAGAGCTGGCAACATATGGAGACATCAAGCATAGATAACTTATAACTGCAGAGCTTGTTTATTGGTGGTTTTCAGACTCTAGAAAGAGATGATGTCATGCTCCCCGGATGTGGAGCAAAAGCCAGTTGTCTCTATTAATTATGTCATTTTCATATTCAAAATGAAAACCCACAAATAAACAATAAAATAACCGGATTATTGATATTAGCCCCTGGACTTCATATAGAATAATGAATCAATTGACATGTCCCCCATCACAATTAAAAATTACAATCCTATAGAATGTTGTGTTGTCATCTGAAACCGTGCGATAGTGTGTTAGTCTATTTTAAAACCAAATGTACAAACGACATTCACAGGATCACATTTGTGGTTTCACTTGTCACCCATGTCTAACACATGCTACACCCAGAGGTGACATAATTCTTCCACACAAATCTAAGCCAGTTATGACTCAGAAATGACATGGCCCTGGAAACATAAGTCTCTTTATTACTGGTGCCTATCGATACTGAAATAACAGTGTAGGGACTGTACAATTGTCTTAAAATTTAAAAAGTGCATGTGTCCAACAAAATTATGTACTTAAAACCTGATATAAAACCCAAAATATGTACTTTTTCTTTTCTTTTTTAAAATATTAGCCCTCTGTGTATTATAACATCACAAATTCATATGTCCTATGTTTCGTCGTGTCTTCACTTTCCTTAATTATAGCTAATCATTCTAATTAGATTGGCCAACCTATCTAGCTTGTATTTTCACGTATCACCTCTATCATCTAAATAATCTAATTGGTACCTCTAAAAGGCCCTTGTCTTTCTGCCTATGAACCTAATGAAATGTTGTTCTCATTGCATATTACTTTTGGGTTACAGCTTATTTATTTTTATATTGCACACAAGGTCCAGTTAATCTGAAGTCAATAAAACATCACATTCCTTTTTTATTCATTATCAGACTAATATAATTCAGAGCCTATGTTAAATATTATCCATTACAGAGCTCATATGATGTCCCAGTTTAGATCCCGTGCTGATTTTAATGTTGTGAGTGTGGCTTTATTGTCTTTCCCTTGCAGACAATAAAGCTCCTGTCTGAAAACGTCTGTCCTGAGAGAGGGGCCATTAGAGCAAAGGAGCTCAGAGCACTGCAGTGTGCCAAAATAAATCCTAGTCTCAAACAGCACATGCATATATCTTGGGTTTCCCCTTATCAAAAAACATATTTATCCCCACACTGCCCATAAAAGCCCTTGGTCTTTCTGCCTATTCTAGTAAACAAATATTTTCTCAGGCAATAATGTCAAAAAGGGATAGCTACAAATCAACCATTATTACAGCTGATGCCAAAAAATGCACAAAATGGGCAAGTAGTTTATCTATAGGGAGCTCTACATTTCAAGATTTTGTAAACATACCTGTTACTCATGTATTTTAGCAGAATTTGACTTGCTCCAGTACAGATATATTGTATAAGCAGCTCTTGAGGTCAAATATGTCTGCTGCGTTCTGTCTTCATCCAATTCTGAAGCGTTTTATTGTCTGATAATCAGGCGTTAGCATGCTAATTGCCATTTATACTGTGAAAATATTGGACCACGGCAAACCATTTAAAATGAATTAGTTGTGTTCTAAAAAATTGAGTAAAAAGGGAACATATTGTGTCACCTGGGATATATGCACAAAACAAAGACATCAAAGTAGTGTGACCATTTCAAACCTAAAGCTGAGAACATAAAGATTAGTATATTCACATGCGAGTTACACCACAGCAGTTACCTGAGTTCTGTTGGTAGCCTGGTCCTCCGTTGATGTGTGGCTGTTGGGAGGACACAGAGGGAGCGCGCCGGTACGTGCCCGTAGCTGACACCATTGAGGCGGACGATGTGGTCGATGAGTTGTGGCGGGAAATCTGCCGCGAGATGGTGCCAAACTGGGACATGGGGATTGGACCCAAACCTGGGCCCTGTGGCACTGAGGCAGCAGACGTGGCAACTGTTACAGGAGTAATATCACTGTGAGAAGTGGGACAGTATATAGTGACAAGGAACATTACCAATAGAGTAGTTCATGTATGGGCCTGTGGTGGGTACCCATAGACCGTATATATGAATAGACATTGATAACGTGCTAGCTGCTGCATGCTAAATAGGGAGCCCGACAGGAGGTTCTTCTGGCTCCTTCTGACCTTGGCTCCAATCGACTTACGTTAGGATCTTGTTGCTCTTCTCTCTGTCCCTGCTGCAATGAGCCTCATCATTTTGGTCTTAAAATGTTCTTATTAACCCGCTCTACACGATCCTGCATTTTTTTCTCGCTATTTTATTAGTCAAAACAATCCTATTCATAACATAGAGCCTGGCTCCAGATTCGCTGTGAGCCTCATTTGAGTGGCGCTGAACGCTATGGGTGACGTCACACTCACTTAGTCCACTTTTCAAAAATAATCTATGGGTTAAACTCTTATGAACATTGTTCCAGAGATGGGGGACGACTTTCTTTCATATCCTTCAACTTATGAAAATCAGCCCCCACTTTGTTGTGTCTGCTCACCTTGGCCCATACTGGGAGGGGAAGGGGTGGGGACGGCCAGAGGCATCCCCACTCCACTACTGCCACTGTTTTCTCTGCCCCCACTTCCACCACTGCTCCCACTGAAGACAAAAGAGGAAGAGAAAAAGAAGAAGAGCATAAGTGTGGTCACAGGATGAGCCACACACAGTGTAATTAGATGACTGTGTTTGACAACCCATTATTACATCCGCCCTGTCATCACTGCATCTCTACAGCAACAGACATGTGTGTGAAAACTGTAGCACCTACAGCCCTCAAACGTTTCAGCCTTTTGTTGTATACTACATGATATTCTGGAAAATAAACAATAATTGTTGGAAGAATTGAAATTGCTATTTAAAATAATCATTTTAAATGGGACATCTGAAGAGTACATAAATGACATAAATGTAGTAGTGTTGGCTGTACCTGTGAGTCCTGGGTCTCTGGTTGAGGGAGGCGGTGCGTGCAGGGCTGTGCTGGTTGCCAAGGCGGGCAGGGCTCGTCATGTAGTCGTTAGGCACCACTGGAGGCTTCACTGGCTCCAGTGTCTTATATGGAGTATTACGTCTAGAGTGAGTTATAGTTAGTTTTAAAAGTGACATCTTTTGTTCAAAACTGATGGTTTGTAGTATTTTTCATGTATATGACTTTACCCTAGAGTGCCACGGCCCGCCATGGGGGGGCTCGGAGGTTTCTGTGTCGGAGGATTGGTCCGGGACAGTGTGCCTCCTCCTCGCCCTGCTGCATTGTTTCCATGTTGCTGGAGAAGCAAAGATAAATGAAGACACTGCTTTGTTTGCACTAAATTGCCTGACAATGGAGTTTCCTTAAGAAAATAACATTAGGCTTTAAATGTAAACCAGTCATTTTTAGGGAATGAGTTTTCAGGTAAACATTTCCATGGCCTTCTATTATTTAAAAATACAAAAGACTATTTTGCTGATCGTCTTCCCTTAAACTGTCTTTCAAACGTTTAGTGCATGCACTTGCATTTTAAAAATAAAAATTTTACCAAAACACAATTATGTCTTACCTTGGCTTTAAGCCACTGAGAAAAAGCAGCAAAAACAGGACAGAGAATAAAGGTTCAGGTTAAGGTGATGAAAAATGACAGTGACATTTTAGTTCTTACAGAAATACCTACATAGAGTCTAACTTGAAAATGTGTGTGATTGTGTGTATAAACAGTTGTGTGAATCCAATTTTAGAAAATGATGTATTAGTAAATGAATCAAGAATGTGCAATTTTAAACATAGCCAGTGAGTGCTATTTATAACATTTCAGAGAAAACATCTAAAGCTCTGTTTGAGAAAAACTGAGCGAGGGAGAGAGAGAGAGTGTGTTTGTGCGTATTGTGTTGCATCAGAGTCTAGACCTGACGATGATGCTGATGCTACAATCATGATCACATTCTCTTTAACTCACACATAGAAATAATGAGCAAGGCCTGAGCTACGAGTGGTTGTAGCTTTAAACAAACAGGCCGTAAAAAGCATTCATAAATAACTGTTGTTCTGTGACTGTGTGAGCCACTGGCCTACTGCCCGTCAGGCCTGTGGAGCCTCTGGAGCTCAGCTCTGTCTGTATATGAAGTACTACTCAGACCAGCTCTCCCTTAAACCAGTAAACATATGGATAGATCATAAAAACAGGCAGTTGGTCCTACAGATTTGTATTCTCTAGGCTTTGTACATAAAAAACAAAAAACATTAAAAATTATGCTTTTTGGGTCAAATTTAGGGTCAAATGTGAGTAAAATATCTGAATTTAGCTGATGTGAATGCAGTCTTAGTGGTGTAGCCAAGTGCAGAGTCCATCTATTATGTGTTTGTGAGCAGCCATCATTCATCTCTGCATCTGTAGCTGCATTTGCATAGAGGGCTGTGCCAAATCTGTGTGAGATGCTCCTCTGAGGAGGAAACACCAGCTTTTGAATTTGAATCAGTGTGTGTCTGAAATCGACAGACAGCCTCTGTCTTAACAAAAAGAGGAGAGAAGAGACTGGTGCAGAAATACAGAATACTGTAATACAATGAAAGCCTCGCACCCATTCAAACGCACAGTGATTTAGTGAATCAAAGGCTGTGGGAAAGCGGATGGATCATGCAGAGAAGAGAAAACACTAAAATTAAGCAGAGCGAGGAGAATACTTATGTTCAGCTGAGGCAGTCATACAGCAGCCACTTGACAAGTATCTGGTTTTATATGGGAAAGTTTTGCCATAAGCCATGAAGAATCCTCCACGTACAAGTCCGTGTAACATTTCTATGCATGTGATGGGCAGTGATTACTTAAAAGGCTACAGTATCGACTGGATGAAGTGTGAGTGTGCATCAGTGTAAGTGATATATGAGAGCCAGCAGTTACATGGGAGAGGTGTGAACTCCACTAAAATCACTTTTCCTGTCCTGAAAAATCGATTAAGCGTGCAATCAGGATCATGTATCAAAATAATGACTTGGTGGTTTGATTGTGGGGAGGATATAACATTAGTTTTACAGTGTCTTCAAAGAGTCCTGCACTTTGATTGAGTTTTCAAATGGAAAAATATAATGGTGTTCTTCTCACTTTGACCCCATGTCCCACGTCGTCCAGCAGAGTGTAGTCGATGGGCTTTCGGATGTAGCGCACAGGCCGCTCCATGTTGCCCGGGGCAATGATTTTGTGGGTGCGGGACGTGTTCTTGTTTGTAGTCAGGATCCCAATCTCTCGGCGAGCCACCTTCTCCTTGTGAATGTCCACAGTCTGCAATATTAATAAAAAGAATAGAACAGATGAGAGAGAGAAAATGGCATATAATATTTATTAGATTGCAAGAAAATCCCATCTTTCAGTGAATAAATGAATAAATCTAGTTCTTATTGTTATAATAGGCTAGACTTTTATCAACTGGCCTTCCCCAATGAAGTGCCTTTTTCCAATGATTATATTTAAAAGACACCTTTGAGTTCTATCCACTAGATCTTTCATCTTTAGAGAAAATGCATTTTTCATTATGAAGAGCTTCCAATTGTAGTCATATGGACAATTGACAAAATAACTAATTGAATTATTTGCTCATTTGTCTCTAATTTTTATTTGAAATAATCATCAGCTCATAAGTAATGAAATATGCTCTGTGCTAAGAGAAGATGTTTTTCATCAGACAGAGCAGTAATCAAAACATCAAAATAACACAGGAAACAGGTACTATGCAATAGCTGAATCACTAGAACCACAAAGCCAAGAAAATAAATTCAGATTATTGTCCAATAAAGCAGTTAATTAGTTAAAAAAAAAAAAAAAAGACAGTGACAGGCTTTTAAAATACTGTGGCGCATTCTTCAGTGTCCATCTTATTACTTAGTGCTACTTAGTGCTGTCGTTAACCCTGAATCAGGCTCAAACTTGTGTAACAGAGGCCTCTTCCTACTTCTTAGTTAAAGTCACTGTAGCTCTCAGCACCTACACAGCAGGCCTAAACCTCCATTATAGTTTATGAAAGATAAATGAAATGGGGAAAAAAGGGCAAGGCAAAGCACAACAAGGATGAGAATCTATGGTGCTTCTACATTTACGATGATTTTCAACCGGTTTGGGACACTAATATGGGGCATATGTAATTTACAATAGCTTTGATAGCAATATTACTTTATTACATCTCTCTTTTGAAATTAACAGTGTAATAAAAAGTTCAGCAAAATGTTGCAAGAAATAGAAAAATGTTTAACGAAATGGCAATTATGTACTTGTAATAGGTCTGTTCATATACTGACAATTTTATGCAAGCATCAGTATCAGAAAACTAGCCTCTTTAGTCTGTTTCAAGTACATATTCTTCCTCTTTCAAGCCAAATTATCTGTCCATTGAGAATATCATTTAAATAGGTAATAGAAATAACCACAGAATTGTCATTTATTTGCTTTCAGTTCAACCTACAGCCAACGCACTAAAGTACTAATGTCACCAGTCAGACATATGCCTTGACAGCTCCACTGCTCCATCTGTCTCCCTCTGAGGTTAAAGATACAAATGACACTGAGAAACTGAAGTTTGATGGGAGTCAATGATTTTCTGCATTTGGCTGATATTCTCAGATATTTATAGTGTCTTCTTTAGGAGAGGAAGCTAAAGGGTGACACCCCATTTCAACTGGAAGTAAGAAAAAATCCCCGCCTTTTTCCTGTTACTGACAAGCAAGCAACAACTGAGAGCACATTTCACAGCATGAGAAATAAGCAGAGAATAATAAATAGAAATGCTTTTATATCCACACTGAAAGCACTTCTTCCTAAAATGATTGTTTCTTGTGTATAATATGTGTTGCACATGTATGGCTGCTTCTTGCAGCAATACAAAAAGGTTTTTGAATCTCAATAATGAGGGCACTAGGTATTCGGCTGATCAGATTAGAACTACATCAAATTATATACTTGCTTAATTAATACATGCTTAATTTATAGTAGCTTGAGTTTGAATCTCTTAAACACCTAACGCAAATAAGCAGCTAAAGATAAGAAAATCTGTTCACTCATGACTGACAATCACTGATTGTTTGTGACCATCTTTGCTCCAAAAGTCAGAAGTGTGAGCCATCTGCATGGGACAAATTGAGTCATTTGTTGGAGTACAGCACTTAGACCACTGGCAGATGTTACAAAGTAATGGTGAAATAATGTAACATTTTGTATTACCTATTACCTAATCACTGACAGCAGACCTGTGCATGGCCTCGCTGTGCACACGTCTGATCTCATTTAGTTTGTAATCCTTAATAAACATGTGCACACAGTGCAGCTCTGTCGCCCCATTCTCACAGATGGCACAGCTGTAGAGCGCACAGTCGGACGCACACTCAACCTAATAACTCTGTACTATCGCCATGACGACTCGCAGCAGTGCAACACAATGCAACACAGTCTACACCTAACTTTCATATTCAATTAAGTAAAAATATTAAAAAAAATAAAAGAGCTGTGCCATTAGACAGCATTGTTAGATTAATACTAATGAGATCTAGAGGCAAATGTAACAAATAATGGCTGAAAGGTTTTCAAAGCCCTTAATCTTCTGCAGCACAACAGAATTACCATTATCGCTGTTGTGTTCGGGCACATAATTAAAACAAACACAGACAGATGGAGAAGAGTTTGGCACAGTTCTTCTTTGAATAAATACATTACGTTTAGGTAATTTATGCAGATTTAACAGCAACTGTATACTCTTCAAAATTACATAATATCAAAAAGCTAAATCCTAATTTGAAGTTTAACTTTCATGGATTGATGGATTCCTGGAAAGGTGCCAGGTTTACAACTTTCAGCAATAGAGGGATGGAAAATAAAAGAAAAGCAAGAGTAACTGAATACTTTGCACAAATGCTTTTATCTGGGTGAGGAAATGAAAGAAATGTAAATACATAAAACGCCCTCCAGACTATTATTTGACAACAATAACAATTATAATTCTTGAAACAAACACAATTAAAGGTGTCCTAGGTAACCCTATCTGCTTGTCTCCATGGAAATGTCATCACTTTCCCTGTTACACAACTTGATTAAACTAATCCATCTTCATGGAAACAAAGCAGGTGATAAGTTATCTCTAAAAGGAGTTAACTTGATCTTCATTAAGCCAACATTAACGGCGGTTATTCCAGCTGCCTTTGGTGTAAAGTCGAAACTCTAAAGAGCCACACAGTGGAGGGTGCAGGCATCAGAGCTGGAGTTGATCCTGACAGGTTTAATGAAGCGCACAGCGAGGGGACTGGGACAGAGGCTGACAGACATGGTGGCAGGGGCAAGAACAGAACAACACGGGACAGTGGGGAGAGAGAGGACTGCTGATGAAGCATGAAGTGTCATCAGAGCAGTGTGAGGGCTGCCAGGTCCATGGAGCCAAATGTCACGTGTCAGTTACAATACTGGGAACACTGGTGAGTAGGGAGCTTACTGTAAGACAACCTTTTAGAGAAAGGGAACATTTTCTGTTAAAAAGATGAAATATATCAGCAACATCAAGGAATGAAATATTGCAGCTAATGTCTGCGCCATGGGCTTAGGAACTTGGCAATGGGTTCTTTTCACTACTAATCTATATAATAATTAGCTTAGGACACACAAAATGGCTTTTGAATATAATTTCTGAATCTATAGGTAATGCACAAGGATTATATCTTTATTTCTATTTTTATGGTACTTGGACAACAACAGTGTTTGAGTGCAATGATACCTCCCATGCAGCTCTAACCAACATGCCACAAAGCATACATTTGATTTAACAGCATAAAAGGTTTCCCATAACTGAATTGTAGTTTTATACCTGAGAGATGTGGTTGATTGAAGACTCCATACGGCGCAGTTGCGAGGCCTGGATGTCCAGTAGCTGCAGCACATTGTTAGCTAAGGCATTGATCTGATAGGCTACGCTGGCCAGAGACTGAGTGGTGTAGGCTTTGGTCTCCTCCAGGGCCTTTTTCTTATCTTGAGCCTGGCAGAAAAGCAGACACGGGGTCAGTCAAATCAGCACAGGATGTGGAGGAGGAGACACAGAAGTTGGCGAAAGGAAGTAAGGTAGAAGAATTAAAGAGGAAACAAGCTATTTCACTGCTAATTTAAAACAAATTATGTAGGCATGACATTTTTCTGCCAACTGAATCTACCACTTTAAGTAAAGGACAGCAGCCGCGGAGGACAATGGACCAGAGGACAACAACAGCAGTGTTGGATGGACATGGCAGTAGGACAGGTGCATGTGGGAGAGATGACCAGTGAATAGGAATGCCAAGACACTTTGTATGATCCCAACTCTGCACCGGCTGGGAAACCATCTGTTTCTGGAACCCTTTAAATAGTGACTTATTTATAGTTAAACACCAAAACCTGCATAAAAACTGATGAACTGATGAAGTGTACTTAGTTCTAATCAACTATAGTAAAATAAGTGGGTGGGCGAAATAAAAAAAAGCAAAACAATAATAGTAACAACATAAAAGTAATTAAATGAGTGCTGTGCAATAAACTGTTGATATCCTCAAACCAAGCCCAGTGTAGCTCATATAAATTATTCATGAAATGTAGCAGCACCAGAAACAAATAAATGACTTGTACACTAGAGATCTTGCTCCCTTGAAAATGCAGTTTAGCATAATAATTATATAGTAAAATGTCTGACAGAAATTCGACTAAAATTTTATATTATAGCGGTTATGTTTATATTTAGGAATTAGGAGTGTTTGCTTGCCTTCTATATAGTTGTGCACTGCTTATAACCATGCTAAATATGTTCTGCTAATCAACTTTGCAGCATTTGTTGCATATTGTTGTTTTTTATATACTCAGTGGGCCTAAACAGACAAGCTACAATGCTTGCATGAGGATGTGCATGAGACTGCACATTGTCATTTCTTACCATACAGTAGTAAGTACAGTAGTAAGGCCTAAAGGTCCTATATTATGCAAAATTGACTCTGCTTTAAGCCTTTAAGACTGTTGTTACCTAATCAAAAACATACCTTTAGTTGCGTTTTGGTTCATTCACACATGTTTGAGTAATTTGATAATTTGATCAGTTCAATCCCCAAAGCTCAAAATGCTCCTTTTCACATTGTGAAGGAAATGATTCTAGTGAAGAAGGATGGAATTGGTGCAGTTCCCGTATTACCACAGAACCTAAATAAGTCAACCTAAATGTGTAGGGTTTGTGATTTAACCATGTGTGAATGAAACAACACCAACCTCCGGGTGTGTTTTTGATGAGGACACAACATTATAACAAACACATCCTTATGGATATGATTTGTGTGATATTAGACTGAAGAGTTATTATCTGACGAGCTATGATTCCTCATCATATCATGTGACCCCAAAGGCACATGGACAGTCATGTTTTCAGTTCATAGTAATGATCAGGTTGTTTTTGGTTTTTTTTGTTTTGTTTTTGTTTTTTTTTTATTATTATTACCATTACTATAAAAAGTAATTTAGACCACATGTTAGTATATGCTGGAACTGGACTTCAAGTGATCAGCAATGACAATGTAATTAAACAACAAACAAATGAATTACATGGAACTTCATATTGCATATGATGTAGTGAACTGGAGTTGTACGTGTATGGCCAATTCTTTATTTTATTAAGAGCCTAATTTACAGACACTGCATGATTCCTGAATCAGGCAATTATATTAAGACAAATAGTCTTATCAAGTATTTAGCATTAATACCTGTTACCTTCCTGTTAGAATATATGATGATAACATGCCATATTCCCACCATGAGCCGTCAGTAAGTCATAGGCTCCTGTGGTCCGTGGGGCTGCAAGCTTTGAATTTCAATTCTCTGATCTGGCTCCTAATGAAGCGTTTTTTCATGGTATAAATGGAGCATTTTGCACTGCCAGAACCTTCTCACAAAACGGATTCAATCATTGACAAACCCCTTGGCCGTAGCACGACACACCCTCTCTAAACACTCCCAGAGGCTATTGAGCAGGGCGAGTGTAGCTTATGACTGCTACCCCGGCTCTGGTTCACCGGGCCGGCCGCATAAACTCGATATAACCCGTCACGGCCGGGCCGACCGCGGTAACGATCGGCGGAGGGATGGTTTATCTGGGAGGAAATAGCGGTTTACGGATCTGTTTCGGTCCAACCAGCGTTTCCTGCCCTGTGGTTTCACTCTACAGACACGACGGAAGATAGCGGCGAAACAGACTGAATCAAAGCGCCTTTCGATCACGTTTTTCTTACCTGAACATAATTGTTTTCGCAGTATTCCGCGACACGGGAAAGGTTCTGGTAGCTCTCCACAAGCGCTCGTTTCCCGGCGGGGATTTCCTCCTCTAGTAGCATTTGTAGCTCTGCCATCTTACATCCCTTTGCATTTCTCTCCTCTCTGTCCTTTTGAGCGGAGCGAGGCGGTGATGCTGCTGCGCTGGGTGGCGGTGAAAGGGGCTCCCCCGCCTGGCTTTGTGCGGCGGTAGGCCTCCGATTCACAACAGCCCGTGACAAATCTACGCGAAAAACGCTGGACGCTCATTGGCTCCCCGGAGAGGTTAACCAATCACGTCAAGACTTCATTATGTTACAGTAAAATATAAGCACGATATTAGAAAATAAATATTCATCAAACCATGGCAAAAGTCATCTTAACTGACTGTTAAAGATACATTAGAATGCAATTAAAACGTATAATTAATTGTCTTTAACTCATTGACATAACGTTTTCCCACCAAAGATTGTCATTTAATGGATTTATTTTTTTTTTAAAGAAAAGTGAATTCTAAATAAAGCTCATTTGGATTTTCTTTGACTTAACAGTACAAGACTACACTTCCCATACGGCACTTCGGTTTAAATCTCTTGCTCTAAAGCGTTTGTGGGATATGAAGGAAAACTGCTACGCGGAGCTGTGGGCGTTTGCTGGGAGTTTGCCGCGGTTGGAGCCGACAAAAAACTACACTTCCCAAAACCAGAACAAGCCGGCGTTTACCGTCTGGGCTCATCCCTTGCTCGTCCTTTATCAGAGACCAGATTGGCTTTGCTTACACTGCAGAGATGCATAATTAGCTTAAATTATTTCTCTATGGACAGATGTAAAATTTACGAATGAAAATGTTCTATGGGAACTAAGTTGTTTTTACGGATAGGGGTCAAATTTGCCAGCAAACCTCTTTGATCAGAAAGCCCTTCAGTGAATGAAATTATTTTTCATTAGCATTGATGCCTAATTTAAATTCTTATCTATTGTCATCTTTGCTGATGATTAGCATGGCACCAGAAGAGGAGGACGAATACAGCCTAGAGGAAAAATTTGATGCTGCAGTAAAAGTGATCTGGACTTTGCCAGAGGATGGTAAGTCAGTCTAGGTTGAGACCTGCTCATGGATAAACAGCCAGTGATTGACCTACATTCAGCTGTGAAGAGTTGCTGATGATACAGCTGCACTAAAGAGGAAGCTGGAGCTAATGTACTGTCTGTGAACTGGATGTGGTGTAGGGGAGGCTACTCCCTTAACATAGATTAGAATATTGGTTTTGTTCTGATTTGATTTGCAGGAAACTTCTTGTAACTTACTTGATGCATTGACATAGCACTTGAGTTGGTATTGTTAAGAATGTTTGGATTCTAGTCCCTCTTATATTACCCTTCCTGTTTTCAGGCCCTTTCCAACCATCAGACAACATGATGCTGATGTTCTACAGTTACTACAAACAGGCAACATTAGGGCCCTGCAACGTCCCTCGACCAACTGGCTTCTGGGACACAAGGGGGAAAGCTAAATGGTATTTTTTGATTTCGTTTTATAATAAATTTGGTTTCATAACGAATTTATGGTTTAATAACATTATTGTGGGCTTATGTAAACTGTCTGTGCTGGACCATTTGTGTTTCCAGGGATGCATGGAGTGCTTTGGGAAATATGACAAGAGAAGAAGCGATGACAAATTATGTTGAAGACATCCAGCTGGTAGGCCATTCACAAAAGACAGAAAACTGCAGAATATTAAAATAACTTAAAGAGCTACCCATGGATGCAATAGTCTTTTATGAGAAAATACAGTCATACAGTGCTGGTTATTTAACAAACCTCAGATTTTTTGTTGTTTATTTCTAGATCTTGGAAGCCATCCCAATTTCCACAGAAGTGACTGACTTGGTACAAAAGCTTGGTAACTTCTTTACAGAGGTGGAAAACAATAATGAAGATGCTGAAGAAAATGAAATAGACAAAAGACCTTTTACAAGACCATTTGCAAACCATACAGGTACTGTAAAGTAGAACATCAAACTGTAGGCACAGTCGGCTTTCAAGATTTCCAATAGTTTTTTATCACTGTCCTTTTGTTACTAGATGAGCAAGCCATGAAACCCACTGTTCAAGGCAAGTATTTAATTGTTTTTGTCTAAAACGGCAAATAATAAAAGTAAATGGACAGGTCCATGCTATTTATTCTTTGACGATATCAACTCCTACTGTATAACCATTGTAATAAGAAGTATTTGTGTCACTTTTCAGGCTTTGGAGATTTTTGGGCTGATATACAAAACCTCTCAGAAACAGAAAAAGATGACACTGTGGTTGACCAAAGTGTGAACAGTGAAGATTCTAAGAGCTTCAGACTCAATTCTGAACACAAACACAGTGAAGATGAGGCAAATGGTGCAGAGGACATTTCTGATGGTGAATACAAAGAGGAAGAGAAGATGAAGGAAGGAGGTACAATTTAGCTTGTGTTAGTGCCTGATGTTGTCATTGATTTTATTTCAAGCTTAAGATAGAAAATTTGACTTTCATCTTTAATTTACAATATTTATTGTTTTTTTTTTTTTTGTTTTTTTTTTGCCAGAATGAATACAAGTATTTACAGTACATTACATGTTGTTACATGTTACAGTACACTACATGAATCTTAATGATGTGTCAAGTCTATTTCTGATCCATATCACATGCAATTTATATGTTTAAGAATGGAATCCAGACCAAATGGATTTGATGGCTGAGAACAAGAGGTGGAGATCAGACATTCAGGGCTCTAACTACATCAGCATGGAGCCAAGCGTGTCCTCTTTCACCAATGGGACACACAGTTCTCTCAACAGTGAGGTAGAAGAAGAAGAGCTAGCATTTTCATTAGAGCCAGCTAACCAGTGCAGTTCCTGTATACACAAAGGACACCTGAGTGGTAAGATACTAACGTGTAATAAATTATACTGACATGTAAACCTTTGGAATTGTTTGCTAATAGTCCATGCTTTATATAGATCACAATGTGCCTGCCTGGATCAATGTTAGATCTACAGATTCAGACAATGAAGAATTCTGTGATTCAATGGAACATCTTGCAATTGATGAAGTACAAGTATACTATGCTATTACAGAAGTTTTACAGAGTATTACAGAGTTATTATCATAATGATGCCTCTATTAAGTGTTTCATATGTTTATATTAAAGGGTCTGTCCATCTCAAATTTGCACTTCCATGAATCAAGATCCGTCTCTAAAAGGCAAAATGATCCAAGATTTAAAGGCTTTCCAGCTCTACGCAGTGAAAATCAACCTGGTCTTAAAGATGGGATAAGAACGTCTGACTTCAGAAGTGCCATGTCACGAAGATGTATGGGTAAAAAAAGCGTTTTTAAATTGAATAGATTTTTTAGTAATTGAATTATTTTTTTTGACAAATGTAACATTTTATAGAGAGCTTTGGACCAACTTATGGCTCCCAGTCAGGTCAAAATGTCAGTGTGGCGTGTTGTTGTGTATCACAGAGCACACAGTGTCTGTGTAGTTCAAAGGAAAACATCAACGGACACATAGCCTCCGCTCTGCTAAGACTCCAGCAAGACATGGAGAATGTGCTACACAAACTGCACACTCTAGAGGTCCTCCAAACATCACAGGTAAAATACAATGATCAGAGATCAATTATGTTTTCATCAAAGGTTTTATTTCATTTGTATATTTGACATTTTAGCCACCATCACCTTCACCAGACCAACATCCCCTGATTGCTGCCCTCAAGGTATTTCATCTAAATAGGAGAGTTTTGGTTGTGTATCATGCAAATACATTTTCTTTTGTCCAAATTTCACAGTTCATCAAACCGACTTGGTGGCCTTCACAGACCTCTCCTTTCACTGTGTTTTTCACTGTGATCTGGCCTGTGTTTGCACATTGGCTTGTCCTTTTGTACTTGCAGAGAAGGAGGTGAGGTCAACACCAATATGATTGCTTCAAGATGGGTTTCCTCTAATAATAACTTGTGCATATTGTCTCTTTAGGAGAATTACGTGATGTGTCCTTCTACTTCCACCATGAAGAATAAAGGTTAAAACAAGCAATCTAGAAGTAATTCCAAAGAAAAGAAACAGAAACGGTATTATAGCATCTGTTCGTTGAAAAAAAAAAAAAAAAGATTAGTCCAGGGACACAGAAACAGAGAATATTCTTTAACAAGAATAATAAATGAAAGGTAAAAATTAGTAGCTTCAGAACATTTAGCTTTTCTTATAGTTTTTAAATCTATAGTTACTATTGTGTGTATTTAATATTCACATGTGTATTTATTACAAATAACATTTAATGCTACATTTCTCATTAGGATGGAATAAACACTTTTGAGACCTATAACTGACCAGGGTGAACTTTTGTTTGTGTGTTTGTTTGTTTTGTTTTTTACGTATTTACCAATAATAATAATAATAATAATA
>KN501743.1:0-10528 GCA_000787155.1 Scartelaos histophorus | reverse complement strand
TTTTGGGGTCAAAAGTCATGTCCGTGTCTCCGGCCAGTACATTTGAATTTCTGGGTCTGACTAACGGTCAGCGAGCAGGGTTATTATGTGACAAGCTCAGCCAATGGCATTTATGGGCGGTACGTGAGGAGCCTCTCTCAGCCCCGCCCCTCTCAGCACATGTCCCGACCTGGAACTGCTGGTCCCGCGGTGTTTGGAGAAAAGGGAAACAGCATGATTCAAGCACAAATGTCCGCTCTGTTTGAAAGTCTGGAGCACACCGGTCCACGCCATGTTGGATTGTTGTTCATCCCCTCCAGAGCCCACCCCATACCCGCCCCACATCCGCCCCACACCCGCTCCCCTGAACCCGCCGGGCACCGCACACTCTGGAGGATTTTTCAGATTTTGCTTAGGGGCGAGGTAAAGCTTCAGGAGGGGTTTAACACAGTGGTAATTGGAAAAATAAAATTACAGTTTACCAGTTTTTCCTGATTATAGACTAACTTTTATGCAGTTTTCAAACTAAATCTCATTGAATGACAAACTTGCATTCGTTCTCATATCTAAAGCATCACCCTCCCTCTGTGTGAAAAAGTATAGACCAATATTGTATCAGTAATGTTCTGTGTTTTGTTTAAAAGCATGTTGACAAGAGAAGGGACTTTGCTTGATGCTTTGAGTATCCGAGCAAGCCCACATATCATTCTGAACAGAAAATAATTAATAGTATTTTAGCTACAACATTTTTGTAACTGAATAAAGTAATAATATCACATTTACAAATTTTAATTATTCAACAGCCTTACTTATGCCAATTATTATGTGTTGTCTGAGAAGCTGTAGTTCCAAAAAAGAATAACAAGAATGACAGCAAAAATATTAAATAAGGTTAATAAGAAAAAGTGTGTGACAAATGACTGTTATTACAAACAAGGTCAAAATCCCGTCTTGTCTCCTTCTCATAGGCCCAATCTTGTGTCTCATCTTGCGGATATTGGATCTTATCCCACCCTATTTGACTGTCCTTCACAACAGCAGCAAAAGCACCAGCCTCTTCAACTACTCGCTCTGCTTCCTATCACCAGTATAGAGACAAATTAATCATATATTTCCTTTGATAATATCACAACATCGAAACTAGTCAGGATTGAAGCGCCAAGGATACTCATTTATCTGCTTGTACACAACTAAAAAGACAAGCACCTACATTGGTCTCCTGCCTCTCTCTGACCTCGGCTTCTTTGTCACCAACTCGAAAAACATTTCAGAAACGGGAGGAGACAAATGCACCAAAAGTACACTTTTCAAATAGCGCTGTGTGCCTTGAAGTGAATGGCTCTAGACAAAAAGGCCAGTTACCTTCAAACCCCAAAGACTTTATTTCAACTTACTTCATCCAACTACACTCTGACTGAATCAAAAACTCAGATTTTGAAGATTTCTGTCATCGATTTCCGTGGACGCTGCAGTAAAAAGTATCATCTCTGGACAAAATGGTAAAAAAGCTACAATAAGACGAAAAAAAAAATCCTCCTAAAGCAAAATGTTCTGTATGGATCATCACAGCACACTTGCATTCAGAGGACAAAGCACAAAAACAGCCGTCCATCTGAAAAGTGATACATACTCTTATATCTTTGCACTGCATTTCTCCACAGGGTTGCACAGTTTTGCAGATTTTTATCGCAACAGTAGCGCAAAGTCCGGAAGCATGACGTTTTCCCATTATAGATGACCATTCGGAAATAGTTAATTGAATAATACTCTGAAACTCATGGATCTCAAGCACAGTCTGTGTAAAGAAGTGGGGCCAACAGTGTTCGACTCCAGTCAAATGAAGCTCAAGAAACTAGCGATTAAAGGAGCGAATTTCCACATTGGGAATAGGAATTTATGTATGGACAAAATAGCTGAATGAAAATGAAAATGAAATGAAAAAACACCAGGATCATGTAGAGCAACGTAGACTCCATGGAGCCAGAAACACCCCCATGATCACTCCCCAAATATTTTTTCTCTCATAATTTATTCAAATAGATAAAAAGAAAAAAAAAACACCACAAAATTCTGATTGTTTCATAAGATTAAACTCTGCTACTCAATACTGCACAGTCCCCTCATATTATAGAGCCTTACACAAGACCAACCATTGCATCTCATTTGTTACTAAGACTTGATTAACCCCAAAGTGAGATCTGAGTCCCTACCTGTCGACTTCTATAGATGTTTTCTCATCCCCAGTGCGAGATTACTTTACATAATCATGAGCCATTTTGCGTGTGTCATTAATTCGAGCCTGACTAAAACCCATTTAATCATTCCTGGGAGGAGAAGAGCAATTTCCTAGCCACCGTTTTCACCAGTCGTGCCGTGCTAACCCGGTGTCGTAGGGCTGAATGGAATGGCCAGGCGTTTCCACTGTAAAAGCAATCCAAACAACATTCACTCCGAAGTCCTGCGTTATCGGCTAAATGGTCCTGTGCCTGAATTATTCCCATGTACTGGTAGCAAAGTACCAATATCAAAGTCTGCCTGAATCCAATAGCTATTATATGGTTAAAGATGCAAAAAATCCAAGGCACTCACCGGTTGAAATAAAATGCCTTTATTAATTTACGGCATGTCAAAATGCAAAACTTAAAAAGGCATTTTATTTCAACCAGTGAGTGCCTTGGATTTTTTGCATCTTTAAACTGACTTCCCTTCCCCAAAGAGCACCACTGTGATTTTTCTGCTGTGTATTATCCTCTGGAGGTGCAGGAAGCGCTCCTTTTGAAACTTTTTAAACTATTATATGGTTTCAAGAAGAATCAGGAAGTGCACACTAAGACAAATCTAGTCTCTGTAACTTGTGAGATCAGAGTTTATAAATGCGTATAAACTCATTGTGGTGAATAATTTGGTTGCAATAAATGCATTAGGAGGAGCACGGAATATCTTCGGCCAACTGCAAATCGTTTAAAATGAATAGTTCTGCTTTTCACATTTTTAAGCAGCAAAAATCTGGTACAGAGCCTTTAACCCACATTCATCAAAATACTCTGCTAGTTTCCATTCAAGCTCAAGGCTGCCATTCAGATACATAGTGAGGGTCATAGGCAAATGAAGCCAATTTCTCTCCTCTTTCCCGGTGAGGATAATCGCGAAAAGTTTTGCAGAGTGGATAAGGCTTTGGGTGTATTCTTACCGGAGAACGGTTATGAAACGACTTCAGATGTCAATGGTTAAACGGAGAACTGAAAGTGATTTTAACAGAAGAAATAAATCCCTCGCTCAAGGATGAGAAAAAAGAAAAACGGAGAGGCAAACTTAAAAGGAGTATTATGAAGAGAGACTGCACGAGCACACGTCACTGCAGTCTACTGTATATCATCTTTATGAGGAACTATAATGTGCCAACCATAGTGCCGACCCTTTCTTCATTTCTGTGTTTTCTTTTGCAAAATCATGCACAAACTAATACTACAATAGAAACTAAATACACGACCACACGTTTTATCATAATACAAGTTTTCAGATACAATTTTGATATAAATAAAAAGTTGTATGTAGATTCAAGGATTGTGGACCTTTTTCATTTTCTATCTCATCTTGTGGAAATTCTGTCTCGTCACAACCCTAAACCACATATTTTCTGGAATGTCAAAAAATCCCTAAAAATTGCTGCTACACACTACAGGATTTTCCGCTCTTAAATGATTTTTAATGTGCGACAAAAAGCGCACACCACACACATAACACTTAAAATCTGCACTTCTAGTTTATTATTATTTGTGAAATGTGGTGCGATACTTCTGAAACATGATTTTTAATGTATGAAATATTGGTGATGGAGTCACTATCGCCAATCTGCAACTTTACTTCTATCTATGTAGACAGAAAGAATTGAGGATCTCCTTTCGCTTCCTTTTTACTTTTAAATAACTCCTTAAATTGGATTATGGCACGGTTTTGTGGACTGGACGTCATTCTCTATGGATAATGTGGAGATGCTTCGCTTTAAATTTACCACTTTACGAAAGGTGAGTAATAAAGTGTTTATGTTCGCTGTTTATCGAGTTTGTATATTGCATCTCTGTGTCCGTCACTCCTGTGCCCTGGCGTTCTGTTTTATCGGCTGTTATTGTGGCGTTGCTGATGTTGGAAGATTACAATCTGACAATGACACCGCACACATGAGGAGGCTTCAAATCGCACACAAAGACAAAAGGTCACGTCACGCCTCCCCGACACCGGAAAGAAGAAATCGCAGCCAAAATCGGGCAAATTCTCCTGTAGTGTGTAGCAACCTTTAGTTATATGCACTTTTATGCACTTTTACCCATGCATTTCCTTAAGTTTACATCACGTAACACTCACGGGGAGTTAGTTTGGACTCGGCCGCACAGACAAGAACACAAACAGCCGCTGGTCCTCGTGGCTTCAAATGATTTCCCTCATTCCAAATCATTAGCTTCAGTAATTGCAGGAACACAGTTCTTAGCAATGCAAATGGGTTGAATGGAGACATGCGTTTAGTCAAATGAATTAGTCAGAGAATTAAGTTGCAATTATAGATATGAGCGTGGTTTTAGGCCTTAAAAAGAGACGATCGGTTTGGCAGTTTAGTGATAGCAAGATTCAGATGTAATTTATTAGACTGTAAATATTGTGGGTTTATAATTGGTAGCTCAAGGATAGCCACAAGTGTATGAAGGCTGAGAGGGGAAAAAAAAGATGAGACTTCCTTTCAAATTCAATGCCTTGTAAAAATATTCAAATAAATACAAGACTTCACTCAAGCAAGTTTATACATTGAAGTAAGATTATCCTACCTGTATAGTGACATGAATATATTATACTTAGGTCCCAGATCTTGTATTATCCTATTCTGTGATCTGTTATAATGTTGTTTCCTCATCAAAAACATACCTGTTTTTTTTTTTGTTTCATTCACACGTTTAACACACAAACAAACGCAAAGAGCTCCACTGTGTTTTAAAGCTTCAAACACCTTCACTAGATTTGGATAATTTCAGCCCTGGAATTGCAAATCTCTACTGAACTAAAGGTAAAAAACTGAAAACTACTTCTTCATGACATCAAATGGTGGAACAGAGCATTGGCCTCGGAGATTTGGACAGACTAATAATGCAGAATTACACAATGAAACAAAACACAACTCCAGGTATGTTTAAATATATGACTAAATATATGTCATTTAAAGTTGCACTACGTAACTTTTAAATTTAACACCTATTATATTGCTTTAACTGAAACTATCCAAATGTGGGTAATGGTAACACATTATAATAACTACACTTTTAATAAAATTTATATAACATAAACCAAGACTTAAATCATGATGAACAAGGCTGATTCAGATTTAGTACTTAACAAACACTCCAATCCTAAACCCATCATTAAGTAGTCACTAAGCCTGAAACCTTCTTAATAAAATATAAATAAAATATTTACTCATTATGAAGTCTTAATGTTAATGTTTAAAGTGGTACCAAATAATGCTATACCAAATGTAATTTTCACACTGAAGTCTATAATCGCTACAGCGCGCTCCCATTTACTTACAATGCCTGCTCCATATGCTCCCTCAGTTGAATTGGACAGAGATTTCCCTTTCATTTCCAGCTCTTTCTGTAAAGTGCTGAATAATTTGCACAATTTACCACACAAACAGCATATATTAGCATCCGCTTAGAAACGCCTGTCCGCCCTAACCCTCTGTATGAATGTTAAGTATGAATATAGGAGATAAAATGCAGTCATTAGTCCCTCTGACCTTAGAGGTTGGCGCACACTAAATAATCTGATTTGCGGCTTTAAACCACAGCAATAAAATGATCTGCTGAAGTGAA
Organism: Scartelaos histophorus; assembly: GCA_000787155.1. NCBI lineage: Eukaryota > Metazoa > Chordata > Actinopteri > Gobiiformes > Gobiidae > Scartelaos > Scartelaos histophorus. Next base: position 4,691 of record KN501743.1, on the reverse strand, counting down.
TATTTTCAACTAGCCATAATTGTGATGGGAAATTGAATTGCAGTAGATGTTTAAAATAGTGATTATTAAGGCTAATCCTGTATCTATTTTTGTGTGAATGCTGCAACTAAAGGGCTATCATTGTTCATTGTGCCAATCACAAGCCCGGATAAATGAATGCAAAGAAAATCTATGTTAATCCCAGTGCAGTATCTCGAGTAAGGGTACAACAAACAGTATGCACTACTAGATCAAAGCAGTAGTTGAACTACCAACCACCAGGTTAGAGGGCAACCTGCCTAACCCCTTCATCCCACCATCATCCAGTTGGAGTTTATATCCCCTTACAGTAGATCAGTAGTAGTAGTAGTACAGTACATCCCTCCTAATTTCTTGATACAATATTTTCATGATACTTCCACGAATATTTATTGTGATATTCTGTGGAAAATTGTGAATATGAATAAATTCTGTCATAATCCAAATTATTAAGATTTAAAAGTGCTTAATTATTATTCTGCAACAGAGCAAACAATCATGGTATATGTAATCTTCTATTTTTGCACCATAAAAATAAATTTAAGCAAAGAAACTTGTCATATTGTGATGGCCCATGATATTATTGTGAGGCTTTTGAAGTTACAATATCACAATAACTGACACATCCAAATTTAAACCGCAATGAGGCTGAGGTGTCTTGCCTAAGAACACAACAACACTATGCACTGGGTAAAACCATCAATCATGCAAAGCTTGTATTCCTTGGTATATATTTATATTGTAATGTTAAACTTGGCTCGCTACACAGTTGCTGGAGGTTAATCAGAAGCATTGAGATAAAGGAAGAGAAACAAACAATTATACCTGACTTAATTTAAAAAGGTTGCCAGTAGGGCTGCACGATATATCGAAAAAATATCGTCATCGCGATAATGGCACGTGCGATATTTTTTAATTGTTTTATGTGTAAATCGTGAGTTTATTGCGTTCTGGAGTTCACAATTCCGACGCGCCCTTAAACGTAATGTTTTGCTAGCTAGAGCGAGCGCGTGGACTCGCAGTGCATGACGGGAAAACACTACAGTCACCATGGCGGGTAATGAAGAAGTCAGTGAAGACGACAACAGCCAACAACTTGTGCCTAAAAAGCACAGCAGCTCCGGAATTTGGGACTTTGGCTTCAGACGGGACGACGTGTCACAGACGCAAGTGCTGTGCAAGTCGTGCCGGAAAGTTATCGCAACGTCGAGAGGAAACACGACGAACTTACACAGCCACCTCGAACGCAACCACAGGGAGCTATACAGTGATTTTATTCAGTCAAAAACTTCAGCAACCAATGTTACGCAGGTACAGTCGCAAAAACATCTGTAATAAAGTTGTGGCCTACGGCTGTTCTCCTAACAAGTTTAATACTTTGCAGGAGCTTATTCTTAGGTTTCTAACCATGTGGAACAAAGGTAAACGTCATAGAGGCAAACATGTGAATGTACAAAGCATTTTTTTTTAGGTTAAAAGAAAATATCGCAATAATATCGTTATCGCAATGCTTGACACCCGTATCGCATATCGCATTCATTTTCAATATCGTGCAGCCCTAGTTGCCAGTATTGACACATTAGCCTCCCTCAGAGTCAATTAATCTGGATGTAGCAGGTCAATAAGTTGTTTTCAAATGTCAAATGTCAATAGCAATAGCTTTAACATGATCAGAGGTGAGAACCGAAAGGGCACCAGCGACGTTTTGAACTGAAAGAATCACATACATGAAAGGGTTGAGAAGGTCATTTTGCAACCAAAGATAAAAATAATCATAAACACAAAACAAAACGGCATCTTTGAACGTAGGATTGGCTAAAATTCCAAGAACAGATAAGGCACAGACATGCTCTCTCTCTCTCCTCATTTCACGCTTCGGCCGTCTTGTAAAATAAAGCTCTTAACCCATAAAAAAGACGCATTTAAATATAAAATAAGGTTGTGATGAATTATGGACTAAACCAGAAACTGGATGTAGGTCCACACACTTATGAACAAATTCTAGTTTTATGGAGGTTCTTAGCAATATGGCAAATAATGATATATATAATGATAATATGCAGTATGCGTTTCCTTTGTTTTTCTTCATTTTTACACTTTTATTAATAAAGTATAAGCAGAAATATTAAATGCATTTTTGATGAATGTACAGACAGTTGAAGGAGACCACAGTACTTACAGAATATGGTAAAATACAGGCTGGTCTTTGCGGTGCATATAATGAGATATTTAAACTTAAATGAGTGCAATGTTTTATTTACTGGTACAGTTTTGCTCGCTCCAATACTTTATATGCTGTACTTTGGTATTGGATACACAACTACTGCAGTATTATAAGCACTAGTGTATGGTAAAATAGGCTGGTCTTTGCAGTGCATATAATGAGATATCTAAAGTTGAGTGTGATATTGTATTTACTGGTACAGTTCTGCTTGCTATAGGACATTATACGCTGTATTTTGGTACTGAATATACAACTACTGCAGTTTTATACCCACTAACATCCAATCATAGTTATATAACATGTTTTTGTTTTTTGTTTTTTTTTTTTTTCTACTGTAGATTAGAGTGCTTCCTACCGATATTTCATGCCCGTCTTCATGCTCTGCTCGCTGGAGGAGGGCGCGCTCTGTACAGACAGTTGACCGAGGCTGCGCGCCACCATGGCCACTGCCTTGAACTTGCTCCGAGTGCCAGTGCTGGGGCTGTTGGCGTTCTGCCGGTTAAGCCTGTCCTCGGTGGTCCGGCTCACCCCCCCGCGGTGGTCCGTGCAAACCAGCGATACCTGCATTTTGGGCTCTTTTACGCGCTAACTGCTAAAGAGTCTGGAAAGATACGAGCAAACTTCCACCTGCTATAACTCCGCTATAGTCCAAGTGTTAGTTCAAATGAATGCATAAGTAAGTGTCCAGGATGGAAGGTTGGGGAGCCGCATGACAATGACTGTAAAACGCTGATTAAGTGAAAAAAGACTCCTCTCAAAGCATGACTTCCAGTTGATGCAGTCACCGCAAACTTTTAAGAAACACAATATTAACAAGTCCGGATTTTAAAATTAAAAAATAATAATAAAATAAATAAATCTTAAAATTTCAGAGTTGCCTCGCCGATACCATTTTGAGTCTTTTTAAAAATCCTCAAACTCGCACAATAAAAGAATGCAACGCGTTCCATCTCCCGAGCTGTTGAAAATTCTTCACAAATTCGGACGCGTGTTAGTTTTGAAAGCGCAAAAAAAGGCTAGACGGATCTCCTTCAGTTGTCCGCGCTGACTGGGAGAGAGCGCTGGATTAAACTTGCATCTGTAGCGGCTAAAGAGGCGCGTAGCACAGTGGCATGTGAGAGGAGGAGAGCCAGGGAAAAGGGAGAGGAGGGAAGGAGGGAGGGATGAGACGAGGGAGGGGTAAGCGGAGACACCGAGGGGGGGATATACTGTAGGGAGAGCCGCCGTGGCCATTCACGGCGCGAGGGTTTGGGCGAGCGCTCATAAAAGAGAAATATAGAGTGCGGATGTGCTTTGTGCGTATGTTGCCCCGCAGTGATACAGAAGTGTGTGTCTCTTCATAAACTAAGATTTATCCTGCTTTAAAACTGCGTTGGATCTGGTTTAGTCCAGTTTTTGTCTTTGTTTACATCTGGTTTAGTTTTGGTTTTAGTTTTAGACCTTGTTTGGACCAAGATTAGTCCTGTCTACTCCCAGTTTTGACCATTAGTCCTTTGTAATATTAATTTAATCCAAGTTTAAACACCGTTAAGCAACAGTTCTAGTTACATCTTAAATAAGTACAGATTTAGACCTAGTAAATTTCTAGTTTAGACATTGACCTTTGTTATAGTATCGTCACACTTTGTCATTTTTGCTCTGATAAATTATGGTAGTAAATTATAGCATTTAATCTTATTTTGTCCTAAAACTTAAAAATTAATTTGGTTAAACTCCTTTATTCCTGTTCCGATGAGTCCTATACAGATTTTCAAAAGAGCCTCTCCCTGCTGAGTAATCCTTATGCTATTCTGCAGTGTGGTTTTACATTGAGTATTTGGTCGTGAAGAAACTGGGGAAATGCGCAGTGGGCAGGACATCCCGGTGGCAGTGGGATAAAGGGGGGACTCTCGTATCACATGGGTCTGTTCAACTGGCCATGAAATATTTATTATGTAACTTTATCTATGACAATACATGTCTGAGGCAGGGCTGTCACACGGATAACTACGCTGCTCTGCTTTTGTCCCAACTGCCTTTCTCCTCTTCAATGTTTCATAGTCGTTCCTTAATGGAAATTTTAGCTGTAGGACAACTAGGAAACCAAATAGTAAGATGATAGTATGACCATTATTGTGGGTTTATATTAGATGGAAAGATTTGGTGTGTGAAAAACCATAAACAATCAAATGATACAGATACTGGACTTGGTTTAGTCGGGTGTTTGAATGAACACACTTATGGGTCTTAAATTGGGAAAGGTAGTTTATGGTCTACTTCATTTGCAAACATTGGTTGCTGACAGAAACTAATATGTGTATATCATATTATATATTATAATTTGAATTTTAAGTCAGATGCCCTACCTGACAAAGCTCTTTGTATTGTGTGAGGCTGGAGACTATAGGCTGAGTATCAAGATGAAAGTTTGACAATCACTACAGTTATAATTCAATTCAATTTATTTTTG
>JACN01063476.1:0-27513 GCA_000787155.1 Scartelaos histophorus | reverse complement strand
ATTCACATGTTTGAGGAATCCTTTTTATAGTCTGACTACATCCCTAAAGCTCAAAATGTTCTGTTCCACCTCGTGATGTCATGACAACTACCTTCATAGAGTTAATTTCCTTGTGAGAGAAAAACCCAGCCTAAATATGTAGGGTCTGTGTGTTAAACATGCTTGAACGAATGAAACAAAACATAACTCCGGGCATGTTTGTGATGAGGAAATTACATTAAAACATAGAAAATAACAGAATATGGGCCCTTTAATCAACAACACTGCAGCAGCCAATACAAATGAGAAAGCGCGTATTCTAAACTGTATTTTATCACCACAATGCTCAAAAACTCCCTGCAATTTTCGAGCGACAAAAAAAACCAAAAAAAAAACCTCCTCATCCCAGGCCAGAATCCACGCTTAACTATCTGGACATGCGACTGCAGTCCTTTATGTACAGGTCACAATGGATTCTCCTCTTTCATCCAAACAAAAACACGCTTTAATAGTGCTTATTTTCAACGCGGAATTCAGCAGATAAGTTCAAACTGAGCCAACAAAAGCGTTTCTGGAGGGATGCCCTTATTGGCTGGGCCCACAGGAGTCAGGCTTTTGTGTGGGGTTGAGCTGCTGCCAGGAGAGACATTAGACCTTAATCACCACATGCACAAAAGAGACATCTCCACAGAAATGCTTTTTTTGTAAACTGTTTTGTTGGGGAAATAAACCAAGGTAAGCGAATCGAAATGAAATAATGTTATCACTACTGTAGGCAGCCCAAAAATTAGGAATAGTGGGTTAAGCTTTCGCCCGTGAACCGTATGATCAACAGTTCAAAGCTTATCTGTATTGTTTTGTGCTCGGTCCACTGATGGCGGTTTGAATCCCGCTCTCGACGTAAACATCATTGAGCGGTGAGCAGGTTGGCGGTGCGATTCCAGCGCCCACACGTGTTGCGTCCTTGGGCAAAATACTTAACCCACCTTAACTCATTGACGGTAAAGCTTTGAGTGCCTTGAAGGTGGAAAAGCGCTATATAAAAAAGGAACTATTTACCTGTGACGTAACAATCCGGGGAAAATTGAAGCAAAGTTTTGTCTAAGCCCAAAGAAAAGATGCCCTTGGATTTGGAAAGGACCAATGAAAAAAAATACAAAAATATGACATTAAAACATTAGTTAAAAGCACAAAGAGGTCAGTTTTGCACAACAGACGAAAATTTAAAGGCAAAACTAATTCTGCTACACTTTTTATTTATTTATTTATTTATTTATTTATTTATTGTATAATGAACAATTTTGAGGCCATTTAAGGGCCGCTATGTTTAAATATTAGAATTATTTTAAAAGTTCACATTTGAAACACGACTAAAAGAAGTGACAAAAAGACTGAAATTTGAACTTAAAATAAGTATTCAATTTTGTAACTTAAGTAAAAGTACAGATACTGGAGCAAAAAATAAATAAAAAATACTGAAGTAAATGTGAAAGTATCACTTGAAAAAATCAATTTGAGTAAAAGTACCTGTCATATTACTGTACATAACATTATAATATACTGAGAGTCTATTTTTAAATTATTTTTAAGCCATTATCTATTATCTTGTTTTATTGCATGTTACCATTTTCCTGCTGTTCTTAACTGTACGTTGCAACACTGGAATTTCCCGACTGTGGGACATATAAAGGCATATCTTATCTTATCTTATCTTATCTTATCTTAAACGTGCTTAAAGAATAAAAAGTAAAAATGTCTTACAAAGATTTTGAGATATAACAGCTTCAAAAGTGGAGATTCTGATACAGATTTGTGCTGATTTTGTTCAACAGAAACAATTGAATTGATGTTTTTTTCTGTCTTTTTGTATTTGCAGATTCGTGTTTGCTCAAACTACAAACATGATAAAAACAAACTCTCAGGCTTTTCAGCAGATCTCAAACGATAGTAACAACTGCTTTTACTTTTCATTTCTGTTCAAAAAGAAAGTAGAAAAGTACACACTATAATGTAGTAAAAGTAAAAGTAAAAAGTATAGGGTGACCAGACGTTCTTATTTACCCAGCACAGTCCCAGTTTTGAGCCCTGCGTCCCCTGTCCCAGCAGATATATACAAAACCAGTGATTAGTCCCAATTTTATACAAGAAATCTCCAATGTGTCCCTATTTTTGACCAATCTGATCCCTGCCAACAGTAAAGAGAGACATTTGTTTAGTTAAAATACAGAAAAGCTGCTTAGAAATGACTATAAAAATGTGGCTGTACTGACTCACATTAGTGCAGAGTGCATAACAATTGTCTTTAATTGTGCACTCGTTTTACAGTTTTATTATTACCAGCCAACCCAAACCAGGGAGTTTCCCAGCTTTTATTTTGAAAATCTGGTCACCCTAAAAAAGTATCGACTCAAGTAAAGTACAGACACCTAAAATTTTTAACTTAAGAACAGTATTTTACTACTTTTACTTTGTTACCTTCCACCACTGAGAGTAAAACAAGACATTTTATTGTTTGTGGAGAAAATATGCTATGGGAAAAAGTTGAAAGTCTGTTTCTAAGCTATCACGAACCCAGATATTCACAAGAGAACTGTGCGTACATTGAAAACACTCGACCCCGATGAACTAACGTAACCAGGCCAAGGTAACCACCACTTCCCTCTTCTTCTGCAGCTGTATTTAAGCCTGTTCTCGAACCGCCCCATTGCACCCTGGGTAATGTAGTCAATTAGCTTCACACCGGACCCACACTGACCCCCATTATACACCCGGGGACACATTTAATTAGCAGCAACTCACGTGAAACGCCAAAAATGTATTAATATTAATGCAAGTTTAATTGAGGTCGATGTGGTCCCCCGCTGCGCCATTTCGACCTCCAAAATGGCTGACACGGCGACAGGGTGGGGAGAGGGACCACGCCTGGGTTAATATCTCAAATATGACCCAAGAGGAGATGACAACACGGTCCCATAATTCATCTGTGCACGTCAGATGGTGGCAGATGAACAGTGCGGGGTGGGTGGGGGTGTTCGGGGGAGGCCATATTGGTTTAAGTACGGAAATAGTGACAAGCTATCAAGTGCGTTACACATGGGAGGGGTCTGTATGTATTTGGAAGGTCAAAGTCAACAGGATAATTAATGTGGCTGTTTAGATGTTATGTTAAATCAACTTTCTATCACGCCGTAGAGAGTCAGCTGTCCGGGTTCGTTTGGCCAGTCGAGTGTGGAAATGGAAAAGTAAAAATAGTAAATTGTTATTGGTTTAAATAGGACAGCGTGTTTGCTCCTTTTTAATTTTATCTGAAACACTGCGTCAGTCAAGGTCAGTCACTAATAGTTATCTGGCTGATTGACCTAGACTGTTCCTTAATATAGCATTAAAGGCCCCATATGACCAAGTGGATGATTTCAATCCTGGAATTGCAAATCTCTAATGAACAAAAGGTAAAAGGAGCTGTTAACTTCAAAACTACTGCCTCATAACATCACAAGGTGGAACAGACCATTCTGAGCCTTGGAGATGCAGACAGACTAATAATAAAGGGTTACTTAAGTACGTGTAAATGAAACAAAACACAACTGAAGGTATGTTTTTGATGAGGTAACAACATTATAACACGCTTTAATGCTTCCAGTAGTAAATTATGTGTAAAATAAGACCTTTAAACACATTTTTTTCTAAAGTATAGGATTTACAAGTGTTTTTTATTGCTCAAAACTGACTGTAATTGTAAAGTATTGCATGTTCCTGAAGATATACGGGCCATTCTGCAGAACATTATCGCACAGAAATGTGTCTCCATGGTGAGAACAATATGTGGTGACATGGTGACAACACAGTACATAAAATCCTCCAGTTCCAAGACTAACTCGAAATTTGGAGATGGGTCCTACTGCTCCAGACAGCTAGCCCCAGTGGCATTAAAGAATAGGTCAAATTTCCTATACAGCTATACAATATGCAGACAATAAAGTGTACCTTAACCTTAAGTAGACTGCAGACACTCCAACAAAATGAATAATAGTGGCAGTATTCTTGGTTTCCTCACATAAAGAATGTCCCATTCCAGATTTGATTATTGAACCACATGGGGAATTTGCATGTTCATATAAAGTTTCCTCAGGGTGCTCCCCATAGGTGAAGCTCGGCTCCAGCTGCATTAAAGGATTATGTATCAAAATAATTGCATGGAACTACACTAGTTTATGATCTGTTATAATGTTGTTTTCTTATGAAAAACATACCTGGAGTTGTGTTTTGTTTCATTCGCACATGTTTAACACCCCTGCACATTTAGGCTGAGTTCTTCTCTCAAACAGAAAACATTCCACCACATCATGATGTAAATGGGGTACAAGAAGTGCTCCAACAGGTTTTTAAACTCCATAACCCTTCACTAGAATCATTTGGATGATTTCAGCCTTAGAATTGCCAATCTTTTCTGAACCAAAGGTAAAAGACAACCGCTAACTTGAAAACTATCATTTCATGACATCACAAGGTGGAACAGAGCATATGTAGACAGGCAATACAATACAACAACTCCGGGTATGTTTTTGAGAAGATAACAACACTTAACATTGTTTACAACTCACAAGAGTCAGTTATGCATAGCGTAACCAGGCGTCCCTTTTTCCCGGGACAGTCCCAGTTTTGAGCCCTGTGTCCCCCGTCCCAGCACATTTACACAAAACCAGTGATTTGTCCCAGTTTTACATAAGAAATGTTTCTGTCCATATTTTTGACCAATCAGATACATTCTAACAGTAAAGAGAGGCAAACATCGTTGTTTGTTTATGTGAAATACAGAAAAACTGCTCAAAATGACCAGATGACCAGATTTTCAAAATAAAAAAAACTAAAATCCCAGTTTTTGTGTTTGGTAATTGGTAAAATAAAATTGTGAAACGAGTGCATAATTAAGGAAGATTGTTACGCATGTTCCATTCATCAGTAACATTCTTTGTGTTTCGGTCATTTTAATCAGGTTTATTAAAAAATATGTTTCCTTAAGAAATTACTATTTATACCTCTCTTTACTGTTGGCAGGGGTCAATTTGGTCAAAAATTGAAACACCTGGCACATTTCTTATATAAAACTAGGACAAATCAATGGTTTTGGATAAATCTGTTGGGACAGGGGACACAGGAATCCAAACTGGGACTGTCCTGGGTAAATAGGAACATCTGGTCACCCTAACCAAAACTCAAAGAATATGTGACTACTGAGACATGTAAGTTGTGAATAGACTGAATGCAGAACAGTTTTCCTTAATTACGCACTCAATTCACAGTTTTGTTTTTACCAGTCACCACAGACCAGTGGTGTCCCAGTTTTTTATTTTGAAAATCTGGTTACCCTAATTATGCATAATATAGGATCTTATATTGGCTAAATCTTTTGATATATTTCAGTACCACAAGGTTCTACAACGTATTTGACATAGTAATATCACAAATGATTACTCTGTTCTTTTGACACTTCCTTTAAAACATAATAACCTACGTATATTATCCATGTTTTTATAAATTATAATATCATTTTGTTCAGGCGAAACTTTTGGGCGTCTAAATTGGCCGTGAGGACCCGCCCCCTGCACTCCACGGATCATGAAAGCAGGAAGTACCGGAGCCGGCTTCGGTGAGAGTTATCATCAGTTTTCTCCGATCTGACTCAACAAATACGCGTTTTCTAATGTGTCCGGCCGTGTCACATATATCCGCTTCACATAGCAGAAAATCAGGCGCGCAAATGTTATAAATCTGATGTTTTCTCTTGGGACAATTGAAACTAGCTAGCCTTGTTAGCCTAGCTTCCGTTCTAGCATCAATGTGAAAATGCCTTGAAATTAGCTCTTATCGGCCTGTTTACTGTGTAGAGACTTTTTATACGAATGAAGCAATAACAGGTCATATGCAAAGCCCTAAAGCTTGTCAGAAATATCAAGAAATCTGTTTAAAATGGTTATCCAATGCGCTGATGACAGGTAGAAGGACTGTCATAGCAATTGTATAGCATGTTCAAACTGTGCGCTGATTGGACAGGGAAGACACGCTGAAACTTTCTATTGGATGATCTAGTTGGAGTCTTGGTGTCAAATTCTTAGTCTTCACGTTGAACTGCTGGAAAACAAACACTTTTTCATTCCATCCACGCATTGACAATGATTAATTCTCTGTCAGTTATAGCATATTGTTTCAGATTTTGGAGGAAGATCTTTGACTGTTTTTTGTGTTGAAATCCAATAACTAAAACATGGATTATTTATGCTCAGGAAAGCAATACTGACCAAAAATTGTCACTGATCAGTATGAGGGAAAACAAACTTTAATAATACTAGTAATTTTTATGTTTGCAAGGTATTTTCAGCATTGAATCAAATGTTAAACTTTCCTTTTGGCAGTGTATTGTAGTGTTTGATTGGTCCATGTCCCTACCTTCCAGTCTTTACCTTGAGGATGTGGCTAGCTTGTGTCCTGCTTCTGTCCCTGGTCTGTAAGACATCTGGGAGTGAGGAACGTAAAGGGGTCACCACCACACTGACCACCAAATGGACAGAGACACCGCTCCTGCTGGAAGCCAGGTATATATGTCTGCAATAATCTAACATGCCTTCAGGGTTGCCAGAGTAAGATGGTCAAAAATAAAATGTTGTAGTTGATGTGAAAAATTACTTTCTTACGCATGATTACAATTTTAACTTAATGCTTTTGCGATTGTCTGGAGAACTTTATTTTTCACTTCAAAAAAGCAATCTTTAGATATGTTAAAATGACTGAAATTAAGAACATTTGACTTTATTTGAGCAGATTCAACTTAACAAGGAAAATTGTCTATCAGTGGAATAAGTATGTTTTTCTCAATTCAGACAACATTAGATTTAATTTCTTATTTTAAGTGCAAAGTGTTGTTGTTGTTGTATCTTAAATGTAGCAAGATGTATTTTCATATTTTAAGTACTTGTTGTATTGGTAGATAATTTTACTTGTCAAGTGAAATTTACTCAAATCATGATAAACTTTCTGAATTAAATAATCTTAACTTGGCAAGATTTACATTTTTGGAGTGTATCTTGCAGTGAAGTATTTATTATAGTACTGTGGCAGCCACACCTCTGTTGGTAGAGATTACTTTCAGATAAGGCTTATTGTTGTATTGAGATAGGACACTTCATAGGTGCAGATTTCCTCTCCAATTCTGCTTAGTACCACAGAGTAATAGAGTAATACATCAACACTGACTATAAGACTAATGTGCATTATGGATTCTTTAACTTATTAATGTGTATATCACATTAATTAGGCCTGTCACAATAGCATTTTTAAGTATGATATATGCTGTAGAAAATATAGATAAACAATGATACTGAGTGCAATTATGCCACTGAAACAATCACCCTAAAGCAGAACCTGCTCCCCAAAAAACTATTCTATATGTACAGTATTATTAATAAGAGATGCACAATATGATACGGGTATCTGATATCAGCGCCGATACTGAAGATTTTGGATAATTCCATATCCTGATTGGACAATAAGACTATTTACTGGTTATAGTGGTCTCAAAAAGTCTTACAATAGTTGTACTTTTATTTACACAAAGTTGGTCTGTAGTTACTTGAGGGGTAAATAACAACTACATAACACATTTAGATCAGTTTGTCTTAGAATTTATTTCCTTTAAAACTAATTTAAAAAATAAAATGTTTCAGTCTTTGTACATCCGTTGATATCTACGTTATTGACAGATGCTAAAAACGAAAATATGGGAACTGGAAAATCTGCATCGTTACATCCCTATTATCAATGAACATGAGCTGCACTGAATAAATAAAACACTTCATAGAAGAGTCATAGAAGTTATTTATTTAACTTTCTACATGTCAAATCTTGTGCCAGGACAGAATAACAAAATATTCCCCACTAGTACAAAGAACAGTCACCATAAATATCGACCTTCAAAAATGATTGTTCCTGATCTGTCATGTGTTGAACGAAAAGTTCATATTGTAATTGTTGTGACAGCCCTCACATAAACTCAAAAGGCAAAGTCATTATATTCTGTTTGGTTAAAGTTGAAATAAATAATGCATTAAAACCCTGAAAGCTGAAAACAATGATACATTTTACAAGATGTGTGCTTTTTTACCATTCTCCCATCTTTGTCCTCAGCGAGTTCCTGGCGGAGGAGAGCCAGGAGAAGTTCTGGGACTTTGTGGAGGCTAATGAGAACATCGAGGGGGAACACGACGGTAGGTCCCAGCTAAAGTCTAAAAACACAAAACACTTTTCATTCTGCTGAATTTGAGATGTGTGTGCTCCCTCCTGGCAGTGCCTGCAGTGTCAGGGCTTCGTCCAGAGTCTCGCGTAAGCACTAACAGCTAACGAGACCAGACCCAAACCGCCCGGTGTTTTTCTTTTATTCATGTTTGTTTTGCCCATCATAAACAACAGCTGTAGGATCATTTCTGCTTTTCTGCTATACAAGAATTAAAGAGCCTAATTGAAATTGATTTTAAAGTTTGACTAAACATTAAATCCACTTTTTTGTGTGTGTAAATGGCGTTTTAATAGCATTATCTACTGTTCCTAGTCATTCATTGGCAACTTTAGTGCAAACTAAGTAAATCTGCAGCTTTCTGGTCCAAAATGCCTAAATCTAAGTGTGTGCTGCCTTGAGTGCCCTTTGCAATTTCAAGTAGTTGGTGACATAACACATTACTTCCCTGATTACAGCCAGTTGTTTCTGAGCACAAACACTTGGCAGCAGGGGTGAAGTCTGAAGTATGTAGACCTGTTAGACCAATCACACTGTTCCTCATTTGTCCAAACCTTGTTTAAGTGTTAAGTCCCAGTTTGATTTATTCTTGTTCTTGTTCTTGTCAAGATGAGCTCTTAACATTATGCACTGTATGGGAAAAACTGCTAAATAAGAAAATAAATCAGACTGTAAACTACAACTTATTCCTTTTACATAGCATTTCCTCATGTAATAACTAATACAGATGCAACTGACAGGGTCACCTTTTTGCCCAGTCTTATGGGAAAAACTGCCTGACACTATCCCAGACACTTGATTTGCAGTCATTTTGCATTTTCAAGAGTGTCAAGAAAGCAAATAATAGTATAGGACATTGGAGAACTATAAGGATACAACTGTATGGCATTATCCAGGACAGTAGTTTGTGTGTCATGGGGTAATGGAGGTAAACAGTCCTGCCAACTCTAAAGTCCACTTTGGTTCCAAAAGTAAAATTTCAGACTTGCTAATCAGTTACACAGAGACTAATATGTATACTGTGGTTGGTTTAAGTACACAAAAGCACAATTTAAACATTAGACTTGGGGAAATGTTTTAATAAGATCTGGTTTATAACGTTTAAGAAGCAGATTTTAAAAGGAAATTAACGGTATTGTGGTCATTAGTTAGATTAGACCTGATTTATAAGCTTTCAAACTTCAGAAAGTCATAACTAGAAACTCCAGGGGGGTGGGCGGTCACTGCTGAGCTCCATATGACATGGTTTTGAAATCAGGTAAACCCTTTAAGAATAAATGCATGTTTGTGTTTATGCTCAGACACAGACCAGGCCTACTATGAGCTGATCGTGAAGAAAGCTAGTGCCCTGCTCAGCTCGGTCCAAATCAACATGCTGAAGTTTGCCTTGTCCCTAAGAGTCTACTCCGCTACCATACATTCATTTCAACAGGTAAGCAAATGTTATATGTTAATGTTTTTTACCCCACATTTAGTCTGGTTATACTTGGGGTTTGTAGTACTGGATTACTTTTGATCAGTCCTGATTTATTCCTGGTAAAATCCTGCTTTAAACTTTTGTATTACATGCGATTAGTCCCCACTAGTCCTAGATAGTCCTAAGTTTTTTGTTTATACCATCTTTATTCCTGTGAGACATCTGCTTGTTTCCATGGAGATGTTATAGTTTTTCCGGGAAATTAAAATAATCTCTGTGAAGACAATCAGGTGACTCCATCAGACCATGTTACAGGACAGATCTATGGACCCCACTCACAGAATGCATGTTTTATGTATGTTGGAGCAATGAGTGACACACATGCAACACAGATGGGTTTAATGCAATATTGCGGGACATTCCAGCAATAACAATATAATAATAATAATCACAGAGGCAAGCAGGTAGTGGAGCCTCTACTAGAAAAGTGCACCTTTTAAGTCCCCTTAAAGTTTTAGTTTGTTCATATTTATCCCTATTTAACTGATGAATAAAAAAAATTCCAGATCCAGTACAAGGGGTAAACTGTTCTAAAAAGTTAAATTGTTACAAGTATTTTTGCTTTTTGTTTTGCAGATAGCTTCCAATGAGCCGCCTCCCACTGGCTGTTCAGCGTTTTTCAGCGTCCATGGAGTGAAGACGTGTGATACTGAAAGTTTAGGAGATCTGCTGAAAACGGCATCTGAGAGGTACCAGAGGACATGTTTACTATACACTAGTTTGAGCAGGTTTGATTTGTGCTGACATGCTGTGGGAGAATCAATTATTTAGTCTCCAGCATTCCACTCCAAATGATGTGTTTTTCTTGTGTGTTTTTTGGAAATCCAGAGCTGCCTATGGCCCATGAGCTCTGTCAATATTTTGAGGTTGATATGGGAAAGGCTGATTTTAATTCAACAAATTTCAACAAATAACATGATGGGAAACTACTTTAATTAGTTTACATCTATACAGTATGATTGTGTTATTGTGAATTGTTTGACATGCAGGGCTATAGCGATTTGATTTGCAATTTATGTTTTAATAATAGGATTCTGTTCAATTTCACATTTTAAACATGCCCAAAGGAATTGATCATGAGAGTGAAATATGGACTGACGCACTGATACAAGAATCATATTTCAAAACACGTTTGTACAGATCTAAACTACAGGGTTTTAAGCAGCTTTTAAGGAGAATAAAACAAGATATTTTATTGTAGAGGAAAATTATGAACATGTTTAACAATTTGCTAAATTGCAATTAATCTTAGAGCTCTGCAGTGCTCAGATCTCTGCATCTCATTGTACTTAAGAGTTGAAATAATAGGGCAGACAACAGCTATGCTAAAAAGTGCAATTATCTGCCCAATATCACCTATAAAAACAGCAGAAAAGGTTTCAAAGGAAGTCCTTGGAGCACTCCTGGATGAATGAGGGATTACATGAATTTGTTTCTAAGAAAAATGTCCTGCTTTGTATTTTTCTTTTGTTTGAACTAGAGCTGAATCCAATTAGAAGCATGTATTCTTTTAACTGTAGTCTATGAACTTTTTTTTTTTTAAAACCACATAAAAGATACATTTCAGTCACTATTCCAAACAGTAGGGCTTGCAGTATTTCAACCCTAACCCTTCATGCAACCACATTATTCCAGTGATCTTAATTGCTTTTACTAGTACTACTTTATAATTAAAGTAGTACTATATATCTAAAAATAATTAAAGATGCATCGTGTAACTTTTCTGGGGGAGGTTCTATTACATGACATTAATTAGCTCTATCTTACATTTATTCCAGTTACAATTATAGGTGGTTTTAAAGCTCAAAAAGCTAGAAAAACAGGGATTTCTGACTGAAATAGGTCGCTTCTCCACAGTTCGGTCTCCATGAAGATAAAAAGGTTTAGCATCATACTGCGAAACATTCCTGTACTGCTTTCATTTCAGACCGAAGCCGTACCTGTTCAAAGGCGACCACAGATACCCCGGCTCCAGCCCTGACGCTCCCGTGGTCATCCTGTACGCTGAGTTTGGGAGAGAAGAATTCAGAGAGCTCCACCAAACCCTGGTCTCCAAAGTGCACAATGGCGAGGCGGCGTACGTGCTCCGGCATTATGTAGCAGTAAGTGACAAAGCAGCACTCAGTATACAGTATACACATGCATGAAGAGGAAACCAAACCAATACACGGCGCATTTCATAAACAAACTGCTGTAAATACAGAGTGATAACAATAATAATGGAATAAAAAATAAACGCTCAGATTTAATCATACTATAAACATACAAGAAAACCAATTAAATAAAACGAGTAAAACCATAGAATAGCAATAAATAAATAAAAGACACAGGACTAGGCTCTGCGCATAGTGGCATGCTAGCTAGTGTACTGTATCTCATTCTAAAACATAAAATAAACAATCTATTAGAATTCAAATTTATTAAAATCAAGACTTTTCAGTTATTTTTATGTAAAATACTTGAGTTTGTGACGTTGTTTTAATATTTATTATGCCTCAAAATTAGCATTAGCGCTAGCATTGAGACACAAACACCTGTCTTTCTTAGGGTGACCAGATTTTCCAAATCAAAAACTGGGACACTCTCAGTTTGTGGCAGTTAGTAATAAAAACATAGTGAAACGAATGTGTAATTAAGGAAAATTGTTCTGCACTTGGCTCATTCACGACTAACGTGTCAGTGTAATCACATTTTCTTTGTGTTTTGGTCATTTTTGAGCAGATTTTCTGTATTTTACCTGTAAAAATCACAATTTATGCCTCTCTTTACTGTTGGCAGGGAACAAAAAATTTTTCTAAATGCGGAAGTATCCTCTGCTCAAGTATTTTTTATTATTTGTGTACTTTTTGACATGTCATCAGTCACATTCACTTGCAGTTCCCTGTTCAATGTATTTTCTTAAAATCTTTAATTATAGTAAAAAAAAAACTTAAAAGATAAAATTGGACAGGTGGTAGTGGTGCTAACAGTGAGGTTGCTGGGTGCGTGTGTGGACAGAGCCACGACAGACCCATGGTAAATTTCATTGTTTTTTTTTGTTTTTGTTTTTTTTAAACAATTTGCATCAATTCTTACACATTTTTTTCATACCAGAAATGTTATTGCTTTGGCCTCACAACAAGAAGGTCCTGGGTTCGACTGTGTGGAGTTTGCATGTTCTCCCAGTGTTTGTGGAAGTTTCTCTCCATGGCAGTTGAGACACAGATTTTATTTTATTTGATCTCGATACCCAGACAAAAAGTATTCAGTATTCAATTCTGAATTTAAAAAAATAAAATGAAAAATAATTCAATATATGTGCTGCCAGTCAAGCAAAATATTTTTCACAGATATCCTTAAAATTATTATTATTTTTTCTAATTTTTTGCTCATCTGGAGTTATTATGTTATTCAATAGTAGTTATGTATAAATATCTTCTTAAACATCTTCATAACAAACCAATTTTCTCCTTTCGAACGGGTAAAATTAGCTCTTCATTTGCACCTCAGAGCAGAGATTTCACGAGTTAACATGTCAGACTCGGCTCCTACTTCTCTCAAATTCAAATTCTGCGTGTAGCTCGTAATTATGTAAAAATATTCCCACCATCTGTTAGGCAGTGGTGGCGGGCAGTGGTCCAGTGGTTACGCGCGTTGGTTTTTCATTGTAGTCGGGAGTTTAAAAGGTAACTCCAGACGACTGCCTAAGTGATGTGTGCTTAGACTATGGAAGACTTTGTATGTGTCAAGGTTGTCGCTGAATATGATTTGCATCCGAAACTAAGACGTGATGCAAAGTTGTACATTTTCCCAATTAAAGGTGCAAGAATTACTGTTTGTGCTAAAGTAATTTGTGAAGATAATGAAAGAAACACACAATATACAGACTACTACTTTTGCTTCTACTGATACTGGTGCTAGTATGGCTACGATTACTGATACTAATACTGGTACTTGTACTGATATTGCTACTACAGCTACAGCAAATACATAATTGTTACTTTTACTGCTACTACTACTATTACAGTGCTGCAAACGTACGCACTTTTAAAAGCTATGCCAGCTTCTGTGTATTCTCATGTTTAAACACTAAACTTGTTTTATGTATTCATTGTTGATTGAATTAATTATGTTTTAAATCAGAATAAAAAGTTGACCACAATAGAGAATATGCTTTGCAGTGATAATAAGCCGTAATAATTAAGCTACTCACCATTTAACTTTGGTTGTCTGCACAACGCGCCTTTTCCTTCAGAAGTTGTTCTTGTAAAGTTGCTGTCTGATGACATAAAGTGTTTTATATTTATCCTCCATGGGTGTAAACTTTCCATAGTCCATCATGAGTCATTCCCCGAGCTCTTGGATGCGACACATGGTTAGTGTTACGATTTTAGAGAACGCTTATGCATTGTTACGCTTTGGTGTGAATTGGGGGTTATTGTTACTATTACTACTATTACTATTACTGTGACTATTGTGAATACTGCTACATGTACAAGGGTAAGGCTGCCAGATTTTCAAAGAGCAACAAGTTTGTGAAAAAAACAAAAAAAAAAAAAAACAACCTGAAATAAACAAACTGAGCTTTAATGAGATGCACATATTTAACATAATTATCACATTTAAAACATTAACAGGTTGTATTTCACTCATTATTGGGTCTATTAACAAAACTGAAAAAGGCTTCAAATTACCTCTTTTATGACACAGAAATGCCTCAGGAGCCAGTCTAAATAAACAACAACTCGCGATTCAAAATTTGCAAGTGACTTCCAAAAAAAGAAGCCCAAATAATTGGTCTTGGTGACTTGACTACTATTACTGCTGCTGCAACTACTGTTACTACAAGGAATGTTTCTATTCCACTTCCAGTCACTTCCACATACTACCATTACTTATGTATATCTATAATTATTTGGGAATTAAAGGTGCACTATGTACTGTAATTTCTGGACTGTCAGTTGGTATTTTTTCCTCACAATTTGAACCCTGCAGCTTATACAACGATGCAACTAATTTATGGACATACTTTATTATTGTGACACATATTTGCCACAGATCTGACCTTTATGAAATAGTGGCATCTCCTTGTCTCCATGGAGATAAGCTTGTGGAGACAAAAGACCAGTGGCAAACCAATAACCTCTCCAAGACGGCGAACAGGTGGCTGTCGTAAATTAGAGCCGTTCCAGATTGATAATGTGTAGAACTCACTTCAGAGGGACACACATCAATCTTTCGTTAGCCTGGTTAACTGCACTGGATCCTTACTCCAATTTTGTACTCGCCATTTTTCACATTTCCAGAAGCATTTACATTTGAATCATTCTGTGGGCCTTAACTTTTTTTTCAGCCCTCCACTTTTTAACTATACCTCTACTCTGCTTCCCAGAAACCCAGCAACAAGAAGGTGTACCTGTCGGGCTACGGCGTGGAGCTGGCCATCAAGAGCCAGGAGTACAAGGCAAAGGACGAAACACAGGTCCAGGGTAAGAGCACACCACCGTCACGGGCACACTGAGCGACGAGGGCCCTGCTGTGAATAACCAGCTAATGGCCTCTCTGCTTTCAGGGGTGGAGGTAAACGCTACAGTGATCGGCGAGAACGATCCCGTGGATGAGGTCCAAGGATTCCTCTTTGGCAAACTCAAGTGAGCGATGCAGTGTCCCGGCCCCATAAAATATGAGCACATTTTTGCTTGGAGTTGCACCACTTGGCAGGCTCTAGTCTTCTCCTCCCACCTTATCTCCCCGCTCCAAATATTAATGATGGAAAATTAATCTTTGCTGTAAACATGAGCAAAGATACCAACACTGTTGGCTTTTTAGAGGAATTTTAGAGGAATTAGGGCTGTGTATGATATATTTTTCTAGTTGCTTGTGCAAAAATACTGCATTTTTATCATGATTTGAAGTGCAGTGTGTTTGGTAGTTGACTGACTTACTTGCGTCTCTCATTTGGGTTGTCAGTTTCAGTGCCTCGTCACTGCTACCTAATCTAAGCTGTGCTAGTGCAGCCTCTGCAGCTCAGTAAGTGAATTCTGGAGGTTCTGAACTTCCACATGAGACAAACTTTCTTGTATCTGAAAAATATTTTATTATTTCTCACTATTATTTTGTATATATATAAACTAGTTAGAATACACACACAAAACAAGCAAAACAAGTGTCAAGATGGTGTTAAAGACATTAGCCGTTTTTATTTTTATTAGTATTTTTAGGTTTTGCTTTTTATTTTAGGTCACTTAAATACTTATATTATTGCTTAAAAACGTTATTTTATCTTATTTTGAGATTTATGAAGGCCTAGATATATATATATATTTTTTTTAAGATTTCTGGGTAAGAAAATTTCGCTTACTGGACTTGTAGATCGTTTCACTTGTTTCTAGTGCATTTTAACTTAAAACTAGTGTATTTTTCTAATTTTAAGGAGGAGTATTTTTGTAGTGATGCTCAAAGTCTCTGTTCCACCTTGTAATGTCATGAAACAGTTCTTTTCAAATGAACAATTACCTTTTTTGTTTGCTAGAGATCGGCAATTCCAGGGCTGAAATGATCCAAATGATTCTAGCGATAGTGAAAGAGTATGGAGTTTAAAAACAGAGTGGAGCACTTCCTATATTACCACATGACATCTCAAGGTGGAACAGAGAAAACACAACCTAAATATGCATGCTTGTGTGTTTAAACATGTGTGAATGAATTTTTGATGAGGAAACACTATACCAGATCAGGAAATAGCAGAATATGGGCCATTTAACAAATCTTAGTGCGCAGTAGAAATAATCATTAATAGTCGTGAGATACAAATCAATAGCCAGGCAGTAATGCGTTTTTATCCATTCCAGGACCCTTTACCCTGAGCTGAAGGAACAACTGAAGGAGCTGAGGAAACATCTGATCGAAAGCACTAACGAAATGGCACCACTCAAAGTCTGGCAAATGCAAGGTGAGTCTGCCCCCGAACTGCACCCTAACACCCACCCAAAGCAAGAACGAGCGGTGACAGTGGAAAATAATTGCACCCAGGTTTCAGAAATGTATAGGTAGGCAGGTGGAATGTATAGGTAATCAATGCTAACCTCCTGATACATGTGCTCGTAATGATGTTATGGAGAGTTGAGGGCGATGTCTGCTGGAGTAAAAATATAATTGGCGCCTCAGTGAAATCCCATTGTTCTGTTCAATCGATAAGGGGCCAAAGATCCGTGAACGTAATTGGACTGCCTCATCTTTCCAGCTAATAACATTTAGATTTACATGATGAAGCCATTTTATATTTAAAGTGCACTGTGTGACTTTTGTGTTGATGATGATTGCTTTGTCTGGAATGTCTCACAGTTTGGTATTAAACCTTTTTGTCTTCACGGAGACTGAACCAGGCCAAGTTACAGGTCAGATCTGTGGAGAGGCGACCCCGCTCACAGTCTGAAAGTCTGTTTTCTTGGTATTTTTGAGCTATAAAACTACCTGTAATAAAAAAGTAAGGTAGAACTGTTTAATGTCATACTGTGGAACATTTCGGGCAGAGCAATGACATCTCCATAGAAACAAGCAGCTGACAGACCTCCTAATGTAGGGATTGAAGGTAATATAGGTCATTCATGTTTAATGCACATTATGTTACTTTTTAGCCAAAAATAGCCAAAAATATAAAGTGTTTTTACTATATTTATTGCATTAATCCATGGAATTTTTGAGGTATTCAAGAATAAAATATTAAAAGATTGGCTTCAAAAAGTTAGTCCAGTTTGCTTGTAATATGTTTATTGCAGTGAAAAAAGTAACTCTGAATGGGGTTTCATCTCCACAAACCTAACTCTTGGGGCCTTCTTTTGCTTGTTTCCATGGAAAAGTTGTTCATTTACTATAATCGTCCACAATATGGTATAAAACATTATTAAGAATGTTCCAAAGTATTGTTTTCATGTCCTATTTTCATGGAATCATTCACGTAACAGCCAGCTCTAGAAAGTTACAGAGTGTATTTTAAGGCACAGTATTATTGTGCTTTCTACCATGTTCCCGACATTGTTCCCTCATCAAAAACATCCCTGAAGAGGTTTTAGGTTTAGTCATCCATGCATGTTTGAGTATTTTATCTCTCTTGGGCCCTATTCAAACCCTCCTTACGGTTAGCTGTAAGATTCTGTCCAGTACTCAGACCACAAGCATACATCACCCATGCTCCCACATAACAATTCTCCATAAATATACCAAAGCATGATGCAAAACTACACATCATCTTGACAAACCTGATCTAATGTAGTTTTCATTAGCCGGATGCGCCCCAACAACAACAACATAATTTACAATCATACTTTACAGAATGAAGTTGTCGTTACTTCACTTAGGCGTGCCTATAGCAAACGTCCATGTAAGTGCTCCCTAATGCAGTGCAGTCATTTGTGTCCGGGTGGAGGACTTGTGGCCGTCTCCGGGCTAGGGAGGCTGCCTGTCTGCCTCTGCCTGCCTTCTCCGGGGCCTGTGGGGCTCATTAGCTGGCTGTGTTTACAGATAGAGGGGCCTCTCCAGAGGGCACTCATCACACGGGCTATAACAGCACACTGACAGGCTCAGCAGGCACCAAGCACCGCAGCTGTTTAACCACCCCTCTGCTCTCTGCATAGGACGACTATACGGAGATAGGCCAGTGGATATATTGGCTTTAGATTACGCACGGAAATCAATGTTATAGCACATCTGAGTGTTGTTTTTTTATCTTTTAACTTAATGCCTTATTACTAAATTGACTTTTCAGAGGTTTAACCATGTTGCAGTTATTTCCTCCTCTCATTTACCCTCTTGAAGTTGTATTTACCAGTATTCACCTGTACACGCCCACTGCTCTGTACTTACTACATTCTCTAATTTTATTTTCTTAATTGCTGATACATATAAGATTCATCAGCGTCACATTTTACTACTTTTTTCTGTGTGTGTGTTTTTTTTTATCTCCATTGGTTGCCTTTCCAGTAATTCTTAGTTTGTAATATTATATTGCATTTGAAACGTGATCTGAAAAATATCCAATTTGAAATTCTCTGACAAATATTGTGAGTGCATTGATAATTAGCAACAAGATTCAATTAACGGGAAACACATCTTTATAGAAGTCTAAAACTACATGACATGAAAAATAAGAGCAAATTACACTGCAAAAATGCTCAGTAGGCTTATAATAGTAAGCAGAAAACTTAGAAATACCTGAGAATATAATTTTTGAAATCTTATTGAAATGACCAAATTTACTATTTGCGCAAACTTACTTTCGTTTTTTGATTTGTTTCCAATTCAGACCTGAGTTTCCAGACGGCCGCTCGGATCCTGGCTGCTCCCGCTGTCGACGCCCTAAATGTGATGAAGGACCTGAGTCAGAACTTCCCCACCAAAGCCAGGTACTATACAGCGCTAATAAACACAATCTCTCACAACAACTTCATGTGCGCTCTATAGAAACTGTCTCTCTCCCTTCACCAGGTCCATCACTAAAACTGTAGTGAGCTCCGAGATACGCAAGGAGATTGGGGAAAACCAGAAGGTACGGCTTTAGTAAACAAACTTATCAAAACGCCTGTTCCTGATTTTTTTTCCCCAAGTATTTGAGCAAAATTTGTCTTGCACTTGTACAGACTCGTGTTGCCATGTTGCGCAGTTCACCTTTAAATCAAAGTACTTTTTATATTATCAAATGGTCTTATTCATGTGTAATTCCTCAGTGGTCCACGTAGGTTCCATAGTGTCCATGGTTACATAATAAAAGTATACTAGTCTATGTGCTCTTATACTTATGCTCTGATACAGCTCAAGATCCAGGAAGGGTTCATTTCTGTGCTGTGAATGTAAATGTGTTTTTAATATCAATACCTGCTAAAATGCTTATCTAATTTCAATATTAGTATCTGTTTTCCAATACAACCAATACAGTTGCGATCAAAATGATTCAACTCCGACTGCAAATTAGGTTTATTGGTAAAATGTACAAACTACCAGCTGTTTACAGAAAAGAAATTAAACAAGAACAATTTAAATAGCTCAACACATTTAATCTCCAAATTCAACACAAAATGCTACTTTTAATGACTACTGCAGTCTCAAAATTATTCAACCCCCTGAATAGAATTCCTCATAAGAGCCACACTTTTGCAAATCAGATGTGGTCTCAAGCACCAGATGCAACTAGTCAAGGGTTTCATTAGTTGAATCAAGTGTGCTTGACATAGACGCCCTCAAATATCTGGACTGTTGAAGATGACATTTCATTGCATGCTAGAAATGTGGCCAAGTCAAGAGAATTGTCCAAAAAGTTCAGAGAAGAGATCATTGGCTTGCACAAATGGAAAAAGATACAAAAAATAAAGCAAAGGCGCTGAATGCTCCTAGAGATACAGTTGGAAGCAGAGTTTAAAAGTTTAAAGTTAAAGGAACAGTGGCAACACTACCTGGACGTGACAGAAAGAGGAAACTATCAACAGCTGCCACCAGAGTCCTGAAGAGGCAGGTATGAAGAAACCCTTGACTGACTGCAAAAGACCTGCAGCAAGACTTGGTAGCAGGTACTGAGGTTTTAGTTTCCACAGTAAGGCGCATACTAAACACTGAAGGGTTCCTTGCCCGTACTCCAAGACGAACACCACTACTGACCCAAAGGCACAAGAAAAGTCCACTCCAATTTCCTCAAAACTACATAAATAAGCGAATGTGGTTCTGGGATTCCGTTCTGTGGAGCGATGAAACAAAAATGGAACTTTTTGGGTCTATGGATCAGAGGTACATCTGGAGGAGAAAGAATGAAGCATATGCTAAAAAGAACCCCCTGACTACTCTGAAGCATGGTGGTGGCTCAGTGATGCTCTGAGGCTGCTTCCCTTCCTCTGGCACTGGAACCTGCACTGTGTGGGGGGCAAAATGGATTCAATCAAGTATCAGGAAATCTTGGGAGAAAATGTCATGCCATCTGTGAAGAAAGTGAAGGTTGGGCGTCATTGGAACTTCCAACAGGACAGTGATCCGGAGCATACCTCAAAGTCCACTAGGCCTTGGTTTCGGAACAAGTCCTGGAAGATACTAGAGTGGCCATCACAGTTGCCTGACTTGAACCCTATTTAAAATCTCTGGTTAAAGTTTAAAAAGGCGGTTGCAGCATGCAAACCCAAGAATATTAGTGAATTGGAGGCCTTTGCCTATGAGGAATGGGCTAAGATTCCTCAGGAACACTGCCAGAAGCTGGTGTCTGGCTATGCATCACGTTTGCAGCAGGTCATAACCACAAAAGGGTGCTCTACTAAGCACTAAAGAGGCTTGTCATGAAGGGGTTGAATAATTTTGAGACTGCAGTGCTCATTAAAAGTAGCATTTTGTGTTGAATTTGGAGAAACCAGTTGTAATATTAGTTGTGTTGAGCTATTTAAATTGTTCTTGTTTGGTTTCTTTTTTGTAAACAACTGCTAGTTTGGACATTTTACCAATAAACCTCATTTGCTGTGGGGGTTGAATCATTTTGATCACAATTGTATATTGTTTGAGCAACTCAAAAATAAATCATCTAATTATAAAGTATTTTACTGATAATCAGGACCTGTACATTAGCTATCTAGTTGTTACCTCTCTTAAAGCTGTGAAAAATGCTTATAAACTCATCACAGTGAATAATTAGCATGTCCTGAATGCATAAGGTGAATGAGGAATAGCTTTGGATCACTGCAAATTGTTTAAATCGACTAATTCACTTTTTTTAGGGCAGAAAAAATGGGGCCTGGCCAAAAAGTCAAGTAAACAGGACTAAAGTCCAGAGAGCACACAAAACAACCTAAAGGAGAAAATGTTTTGAACATTCAACCACGTAAAAAAGGGATTTTTTTAAACGTGGTTGAATAGAGCTCCTTTAAGTAGTAGTAAAGTTACTTGTATACACTCATACACTGCAAAAAGGTATATCTTGATTTAAATAGTTATGACTTGAAATCATAAAATTATAAATAATTGACGCAAATAGTATGAAGAATGTCCAACTTTCTTAAGTAACTAGTCAAAACTACTCAAATCAAGATAGTTCTAGTAATCTGTTTTTACAGTGTAGTAATGACATATGCTTTGTGTTAATGTGTAGCTGCTAATGAGCAAGTAAAAACACATTCTAACAAGGCTACTTCGACTTCAAAAGTACTGTGAAAAGTTCCCACATTCCTTCATTGCTTGAGTGATATTCTCTGTTCTTTATTATAACCTTAGAACTTTGTACACCTCACCTGTTCCACCAGATCTGAAACCCACTTTCAAATACTTCATTGTTTCATTACAAAAATGAGTCTGTTATGGCTGTTTTCCCAATTAGAACTGTATTTAATGACGACTGTCTCCTGTTTAAAATATATTCAGAGCTGGGTAGTACTCAGTTACATTTACGTAACTAAAATTGTACTTCTCTGAGTAGTTTTCAGACACTGTACTGTACACTTTACTGCTAATATATTTTGACAGTGTAACAGTACTCTTATTTGAGTAAAGGTTTTAGTTACTCTTCCCACTGTGAGTAAATCTACAAGTGACAAAATCTTTACTGTATGTTAACAATATGAAATGATTTGTGTTTCTTGCACTGCTCCTGCAGATATGATTTAGTTTTTCACATATTTCTGATCCTTTAAATATGCCAGATGTTATTCATTATTTAATGCTTTGTGCCATCAGCTTCAAATTATAAATCGGATGTTGCACCCAGACTCTTACTTGAATGATAGTTTCCCCAAATCTTTTTTTTTTACGTGGTTGAATGTTCAAAACATTTTCTCCTTTAGGTTGTTTTCACACATGTTGTGCACTCTCTGGACTTATCCCAGTGCGCACTAGATTTAGTCCTGTTTACTTGACTTTTGGATCAGGCTAAATACACTGTGAAGGTTATACACTTTTTCTGACAGACAGACAGACAGGCAAAGGCTGTCCTGCGCAGACAGGCAAAGGCTCTCCTGCGCAGACAGGCAAAGGCTCACCTGCGCAGACAGGCAAAGGCCCACCTGCGCAGACAGGCAAAGGTTCACCTGCGCAGACAGGCAAAGGCCCACCTGCGCAGACAGACAAAGGCTCACCTGTGCAGGTGAGCCTGCGCAGACAGGCAAAGGCTGTCCTGCGCAGACAGGCAAAGGCTCTCCTGCGCAGACAGAGGCAAGAGGCGATGTGTCTCGTTGAAGATGATGTGAATTGGCAGACAAACCTGTCAAACAGGTGGCGCCTTTTCATATAAATAGACCTCTGTGAGCCAAACACTTTTTACACAATTCCAAGCACCTTTACTTGCACTGTGGACGACTTAGGTTGGCCCGAGGGTGGCTGCGTTCACACTCCACTCCAGAGAGCGGGTGGAACTGCTCTGAGCCCTCCTGTTTCAAGTGCGGCTGTTCAATGCAAATCATAAAGTGAGTGTTGAATTCAAATGGGCCGAAGGGCTCCGCACTCAGAACTAGTGTCAGTGTGAAAATGGCCTTATTCACAGTGGGGAAAGTAACCAACACTTTTACTCGACTGTTACATTTTCAAATATATACTCAAGTAGGAGTAAAGTATGGTGCCTGAAAAGTACTTAGTGCAATTTTATTAAACAATTACTCAAATAAATTTAGTAATTGCCATCTTTAGAAATAAATGAGATCTCTATTATCCATTATATTACTATCAACTACAAACACTCCAGCTCGGCCTAAAACTAGCTGACAGCGTGGGTAATTGTTTTTTCATTGGTCTCGCCCCCTGTCACCTCGGCCTCTCCTCCAGCTGTTTTCCATTTCCTCGACTGGAGCTCCGGTGATGGAGGGGGTGCCAGAGGAGGGGAGGGGGGGCAGACTACGCAGCAAACATCCTAATTACCGAATCAGCGACTCATTGGCAAGCTCGGCGCACCCCGCTGTGCAAAATGATTATTGATTGAAGCCGTTCGGACACGTTTTCGCTCCCCCCTTTTTTCTCCGAGTTTGGTAATTGCCGTGTCTGGAATATGATTAATCTGATGTCTTTGTCTCGCTGTAATGAGAGTTGACTTCCCCGCTATGTTTTTCCCTCCCCACGACAGACAGCCAGATCCTTTGCTTAATAATTACATTTATTTATATGAAGTGTGATGCCAGACGGTTTGAATAAGGGTGCCAGAGCTTGTTGTCGTGCCCCGCTGTGGTTCAGAAGTTGAGTTGTACAGTGTAATTTATGACGAAACTCTCAACATGTTTTTCACTGTTTTTTCTCCACAGTTTTTCAAAGGAACGCTCGGGTTGCAGCCCGGGGACTCTGCTCTGTTTATCAATGGGCTGCATATAGATCTGGAAGCACAGGATATCTTCAGGTGGGTACAGATATTCCTGTCCTTGGGCAAGAAGCCTCACACACCTTGCCTTAGGGCTGTTAGTCGATGGTGTCTTGTTTAAATGGGACAGCAGAAAGGAGAATTGATTGAGTTAGACTTGGTCATTTTTGTTTTTTATAAGTAAAAAGACAGAACTCATGATTCATGTTTAATTATATACATTTCCTAATACTTTTTTCTGCAGGTGTAATCTTGTAAGTGCAGTTAGGAATCAGATACATATAAATACTCCCTAACTAACCCTAACCCTGACCAATCCATCATCAGGACATGTCTGTAGTTGAATATAAATGCATTTAGTCGACTACAGAGATAGTCGTCATATTTATAAACATGGAGGGAATTGTGCAAGACCAGTGTATCTGAGCTATGGACAGTTTTATAAAAAAAATCTATGGGTTTATATAACTGTGGTGCACATTTCCTTGATTGTTCAAAATTTCCAAATCACCGCCAAAACAAAATAATGTTCATTTTCTAGTGGATAATCTGCTGCTTTCTTATCTTCATGGAGCTGTTGTTGCACTACTCAAAATATATGCACTGGAAAACAAAAAAATACATCAAAAAAGTCCTCACTGTTCTGCTTTTTAAATGTTTGGATGAACGTTCCAGGTAAAAATAATGGCTCCATGGAGACAAGCCAGGAGCAGACTAGAAAACTAACACGGCACTTTTTGTTTTGGTTGTAATTTTGAAATTTTGGCAATTTTTTAAAGGAAATTTGTGCCACAATTATCTAAAGCCATTAAGCTGTTGCGGCCCATTCATTGGCACTGTTAGAAAAGTAAGGTCAAAGCAAGCTGTTGCCTCCAAAATTATCCTAGGAACTTGTAAATAAGAAATTAAAAAAGTTTAATTCTTCAATAGAACAAAATAATGAAAAGTCCTACTTGAAATGTTGTTACAAACATTTCTAACCACTAGAGGGTGTCAGTTGTCAGTCAGCTTCATGCTTCAAGGTGTCATTTTACTCTTGCTTTATCATGTGTCTGAGTGATTTTCATTTGTAAAATACTTTTGATATTCTAAGGTTAATCTCTGTTTTCCCATTCAAATCCCACTCCACATTTGCCTCCAGTTACCTCCATTGCGGAATTTAGAATTATTTTTATTATTTTTTTTAAAGGCTCTATATTTTTTACCTGCCACAGATCATGTGTAATAGACTGTCACATACACACATTTGTTTGTGTGCAGTGTGTTTGACGTGCTGCGCAATGAGGCCCGGGTGATGGAGGGGCTGCGCTCTCTGCTCATAGAGACCCCATACATCCACGACATCCTCAAACTCAACGTGCAGCCCTCTGAGTCCGACTACGCTGTGGACATCCGCCATCCTGCCATCAGTGTAAGACTTCTATAACACTCAGACTCTAAAGACTAAAGAACTGAAGTGTATTAATGTTCTTATTTTGATTTACGGACAAAATAGCGAAATAAAAACGGCAACATCAGGTAGAGCAGGTTAATACGAACATTTTTAGACCAAAATGACGAGGCTCACAGCAGCAGTTACAGAGACAATTTTTCAATGTAACGTGAATTGGAGCCAAGAGTCGATGGAGCCAGAAGTGCCTTCGTGCTCACTTCCTATTTGATGATTTCTACGCTAATACTGCCGCTGTTGTGGAATATTATCCTGATTAGCCAGTGCCATTTCCTCTTGATTTTCAATAGAGTGACATTAAATCCGGTACTGGTTTGGGAAAAAATATGTAATTGCATTTTTTCTGACATGCATTGATACTTTGCAGCTGATGTCGTCAACTTTCTCTGGGCGTGTGAAGCTAACTGTAGGCTCTGCTCTGTCTGAAGCTATGTTTCTCAGATTTCTTTTAACACATTATGACCATTAAGATGTCCTGGAAAAGATGACTTAGTTAGAGTTACAATGGGTGAGTTGATTTTCTGTTAAACAAGTCTTTCTCAGTCCACAAGCTTGATAGCATTAATACTTTTTCTGTTAGCCTCACCCTTTTGTTGAAAAATCAAACAGCCAAACAGGACCATCATATTCATCAAAGTGTAGCTTTCTCTGATCTGGCCAAGATTTTAAAACTTCTATCAGGTTATTCATCTTGTTTTCAGATTTATGATCTACTTTTTAGTACTAAGACTGCTTCATTCTAGTTTAGAGGAAGTTTATTTTAAGATAACTTGTCAAGTAAAATGGTCTTTTTGCATGGACAGATAATTTCACTATTTTTAAGTCATTTTCTGATAGATATAAGTGTTTATATCTTATTATATATTATATTTTGGCCCAGCTTTTTTCAAGTGCACAGACACCTGAAAATGTGTTCCATTTAGTATTTTAAAACATATCTGTGGTTTGCTAATGTGTGCATTGTGCCACCATGCTAATTCTGAACATCCCACCATAGTCTACCCCATAGTACACCCACAGCGTGATGTCATTGCAAAGTATCAACTGTAAATAGATTTGCAATGTGTCATCTAATAGGATGCAGTTTAAAGTTCACATTTTTAACATAAAGAAGAACTGACAAAAAGACTGAAATCTGAACTGACAAACGCTTACAAGAATCACATTTCAGAACATGTTTGTGCAGATCTAAACTACAGTTTTAGCAGGTTTATGCAGAAGAAGACAGGAGATTTTGTTCGTGGAGGAAATGACGGTACTTCAAAAAATTGCAGCCTTTGCTAATTGTGATTTTGATTCCATCGTGATTAATCTTTGCGGCCCTAATTTGCATACATGTAATTTGAAGTCAGGACTCACAGGTGCTGAGTAAATCAGAGAAACATGACAGTGGAGAAGATTAGATCAGCCTTTATCGTTTTCTTATTGAATTTATGTTTGACAAGCAATGAGTACCAAAACATACAATAGACCGTCCCTTGACTATACATTCACAGTATAGTTACAGTATAGCTTTGTTAAAGTGTCTTATTATCATTATATTTAAGATTTTTGCAACAACACTCACGTTTGATTTCCCAATTTGACAATTTGTAGCATTTGTAGGTTTCGCACACCGTCTTACTTGCAAATTGTGTAGCTTTATTAGGACATTTATTAGGATTTTTCTATATGTTCTTGAGTTGCTCTCTCTCCTCCAACGCACCCGTTTTGAGGAATTGATGTGCGAAGTTCTCATCCTTATTTAGCATTTGTAGGTTTAAAATGTGACTTTGTTTTTGGAAATCGTGACAACACACTTGGCAATTCAGGAACTGTGACTTAACAAAACTCCTCTAATGTGCACAGAAATAATTATCTGATGAATTATAAGAAAACACCTTTATTTTGTTGAAATCATGTTTAAAGTATCTGAAAAAGAATAGTTTTTTGTGTGTAAACTATATGATGAAGAGATGTTGGAATACCTTCTTGTACTTTCTGTAATTTTCAACATATTTTTCAACTTTTTCTTGATTGGTATAAAACTGTCTTTTATAATTACAATA